>VDFB02102399.1:0-179381 GCA_007258455.2 Sequoia sempervirens | reverse complement strand
GTAGTTTAGAAACTAAATTAAATTTTCCACAGATTCTATTCTTACATATTTTTGAAATAATATAGATAACTTATTCAAATTTTTATGTCAAGTTACCTAACTCTGATTTTTCTGAATTTTCATTGCCACTTAAGGGCCTGTTTTTTCCATGATAATCCTGCACATACCCATGTGTTTTTGCTTATGTCAAAATTGGACATCGAACTGGAACCAGAACTAAGAAATTTTTCAAAGTTCTTGTTCTTGTTTCTATCCCGATCCCAATTTCCTACTCTCTTTGTCTTTTTTGAAATCGGACATCAGACCAAAACTCAAACCAAGAACTTTTCCAAAGTTCTTGTTTCATTTTCCCTCCCGACCTCGATTCCTGCATTTGTCTTTGTTTGTTAGGATTCGGATTTTGAAAATTTTCTAGAACTTTTCACTCATTGAAAATTTGGTTTCATGTCTTGTCTTGATCTTGACTCCCGCTTACGTTCATTCTTGTGATGCCTCATTTATGACCTTTGCCCCAATCCTAAGGCCTGACCAACCCACATTTATTGACACTTGTTCGCATGCATGAACTACTTTTTATTCCCATCGCTCCTCATTTTTTGCTCATTTTCGATTATGGACTTCGAAGGAGCAAACCAGGATGGTGTCAAGAGTTAGGGTTTGAGGTAGTGCTCGGATTTCTTCCTTGCTATCAGATTTTCAGTTGTGCTTGGAGGTAGGTGTCTTTTCCTATGTTTTCCCTTTATTTTTGGTTTTCCTATGTTTGTTTTCTTCGTTGTTTCATGTTTTGTGGTTTCTCACTTTCCTTTCTTGTTTCTTCTTTTTGGTTTTTCTGGTTTTCTTGGCACCCTTTGCGCATTTTTCTTTGTTCTCACCCTTTGGTTTGTTTGTCCTTGTTTTGTTTTGGGTTTGTGCATTTTTGTTTTTCCCACATTTTGTTTTGTCTTTCATTCACGAGATTTTATGTTCCCTCCATGCCCTAGTTTACCTAGGGTTTGTGTACTACCTGGTTGATTTTGCATTAAATTTGATAAATTTTAAAATTTGAACCATTAAAAATCATAATCTGATCCAAAAAGCACTTTTAAGGAGACTTTGTTACATTTATTTTGATTCTTTTGTATTTTTTGATGCCTTAAATCTTGATTCTCGATGCTCTGTCAAAATTGGGATTTGAAACTACACTTTATACTTAAACCATCATTTGGGTCGGGTCTTAAACCATGTCTCGATTTTGCTTTCTAATGTTTCATTGGGATCAAATTTCAAGTTGTGACTCCAAAATGTTTGAAGTTTTTAATGTGTATCAACCAACATTCTGATTCTAATTCTTGCATTACCATTAGGATCAAATTTTAGACAAGCACCAAACCCTTCACATGGCTTTAGGTTCCACCATTTAGTGTCATCTCGATTCCGACTTCCAACACAACATTAGGATCGAAACTTGGAGTTGACCTATCCCTACTTGTTTTCCAAAGGTCTAGTCTTAAACTGTTTCCCAATTTTGACTCCTGAACTATGGTCAAGATCATAACTCGGGACATTACTCAAACTTATTCACTCTTTTGGATCTAGTTTTAAACCATGTCCTAATTTAGACTTCTGATGCAACATCGGGATCAGAACTCAGAGAGATCCCTTTACCGACTATGTTTGTTAAGTATCACTGCTTAGTGAAGGCCCAATCATGATTTCCGAACACATTGCAAGATCAGACCACATAATGAAATTAAAACATGTTCACCATTATAGGTGTAGGTGCTGAACCAGAAGTCGATGCCGATTTATGATAGAATTGAAGGGTGTTATATTAAGTTTAGATTCAAGGTTTTCCCCTATCTTGACTTCCGATATAGTTCAGTACTATGCTTAGAATGGTTAGGTTCTTGATTCTATCCCGAACCCAAAGCCTGAAAATGTTGAATTATCTTGTAGAATGGGAATTTTTCTTGAATGAATGGAGATTTAATATGAATGCTTGTGCAAATATTCTCTTCACATGTCTCTTCTTTTTTTGATAATTTTCAGTATTGCAGGTGATTAAAAAATATCTAATTCAAAGGAAGAAGTGCCCAGTGAAGGAACATCAAAAGGAGCAAGGGGTAAAAGGCTAAAACCAAAACAAGTTCTTGTTACAATGAAGTACAAGTTCCAAGGGATCCCAGTACCATCCAAGTTTGGATCTGAGGTCATGAAGATGACTGATACACTCGGAGGGAATATTTATTTGGACCAATTTTGTGAGGATACTTTCTCAGAACATTCTTCCCTAAGGGAAAAGAGGATTGTTGCTTCCAGACTAGAACATGTAGCTACTTTTCCTATTGTTGTGCGATGTCTAGAGTTTATTGTAACTACTACACAAATATATAATCCAACTCAAAGGAAATGCATTGATTCACAGGGAAATGTGATCATTGATTTAACCCTAGCAATGATTAGACTAGATTTTTATCCTCCTCATCCTAACCCCAAGATTATGTCCGAAGCTAATGCACTTAAACACTGGGTAGCAGATGAGGAAGGAAACAAAAGGGTCATTAACAAAAGGTGACTAAAAACATAAAATAAATCAGTAAATAAGTTACCACCTAAACCCAAGAGGTGTGATTTCTTTGAAGATATTGGTGATATTATTACATTGTTGGCAAGAGTATTTGGAAAGGAAAACTCTCATACCTTTGAGAACTGGATGTTTCCATTTATTCAATTGATTTTGGAAGGATCACAATACTTGAATTGGGGGCAGATACTTTCAAATAACATCTATGATCAGTAGTTGAAAGTAATAGAAACCAATACATTCTACATGTCTTCATATGTAATCTATTGTGCTGTAAGAATGGGGTGATTTCCAAGGTTAACTTTTGTGGGAACAATGGATGACGGTTTCGATCAGAAGAAGGTATGGGAGCATTATGACTATCTAGAGTTTAAATTAGTAGAGAGACACTTTAAAAGGGTCAATGATGCATTTTTATATGTTATTATTAATCATCTCACAGGTGATGTTGGTTTCAGATTGTCTCAGGAGGCAATCGAGTTTATTGAAGAGTGGGGATATTAGTTTATCCAATACCCCAAATCCACATATTTCAGACTATTTGGGTTTGATAAGCACCCTTTCAAATTTCCAAGGTGTTGTGGTGATAGATGGGTCTTGATGGAGTTTTCTCATCAAGCAACTGAGGTGAATTCCAAATTCTTTACACATCACAAGGCTGGCTTCCACTCATTCCCAATACAATTGGGGTTTTATTCTTGTTCCTCTTCAATAATAGCTAAGACAACAACAGAGGAGTTTCAATCAATGAATTTCAAACATAATACATCTAGGAAATATTTTGATCCTAAGAAGAAAATGTATGGTATATATGCTTCACAATTTCCCCATCATCGGCCACTTCTTGAAGACTTTTGGGTTAACCTATAAGATCCATTTGAAGTGAGGAAAAGGGGATATGAAAGATTGAAAATTCCCCAAATGAAGGATTTTGAGGTTAAAAGGGATATACCATAAGGCACTATTGATGATGGGATCACTCTTGATCCCCATTATGAAATTGATAAATTGGCTACCAAGGATTTGGAGCCAATCAATTGGATGGAAAAAGAGGAAACTAGTATTTGTAAGGTGACATAAGCAGTGGTTGATAGAAGCACGAAATATCTTAATCTTCATTTAAATCAAGCAAGGGTTAAGGTTTCAAGGAAGAAGGATTCTAGCAGTGAACCCACTTCCTCCACTGAAACAAGGCAGTATAAGAGATTAAAGAAGATTGTTGCAGCCACAAAAGAACCTGCCTCAATGGAGGAAGAAATTTCAATGAAGCAAGTTACTAAAGCTTTGAAAAAAGCTAAGGTTACTTATCAAGCTCCTGCTGCAAGGGTTATTTCAAGTCTTGGTGCTACACCCATAGCAACTGTGTACTCTGAAGAACAAGCTATTGAAGAAGGACCTTCTGTTGTGCCTATGCAAACTAAGGACACCCCTCTCACTACACCATTTACTACAGAAATAATAGTTACTCAAGAGGAGAGGGCCCTAGTAATTGGTGTGACAGATTCACCTATACCCTCAGACTCTGAGAAAACTCCACCTCAAGAAGAAGAAAGAGTAGAATGGGAAGAATATCTTGAGAGGGATGAAGAGGAACCTAGAGAAGAGGATGCTAGATTTGATCCAGGAAGCCTTTGGGATGAGGCTGCAATGAATAGAATTTTGACTGAAGATGAACAAAAGGAAATATTGGAAGCTGCTAAAAAGAAAGTTGTTGAAGAGTTAGCTCATGAAGAAGAAGAAAGATGAAGAGCTAGTTTAGGAAAAAGAAGCTACAGAAGCCCAAAAGAGAGTTGAAGAAGAGGCTCATGCATGAGAGTTGGAACAAAAAAATAAATTTGAGCAAGACAAGATAGAAAGGAGGAACTCCATTCAAAAGAGTTAGAGTAGTAGAGGTTAAGAGATAAAGAAGAGGTTGCACAAAAAGAAGAAGAGATGAAAAAGATAGAAGAAATTAGAGCTCAAAATGAGAAAATAGAATAGGAGAGGTTGCAAAAAGAACAAGAGGAACAGCAAAAGACTTCTTATGAGTAGACCGTCAAGGTAGTTTCTTCTACACCTCCTTCATCAACACCTCCCAGTACTCAATAGGTAACAACTCAGCTAGTTGCTCCCACTTGGCTTAAGTTAAATTTAGAAAAGAGACAACAAGTTCAAGCTCAGTCAATGACATGGGATGAAATGGTAAAGGAAATAGACAAGGTAAAGCCAAAGAAGAAGCCTCATGCTAATCACTCTACAAGGCTCACTAATGATGGGGACTTGGTAGTAGAAATTGCTACCCCAGTAGTTGATAAGGATGGCAAGGAGCTACAAGTTGCAGATTATCAAGTGAGCACTGTCAAAATTGTGACTGATCAAGGATAAGCATGCTAAGGATGAGCTTAAGACTCGGGTTGGGAAGATGAAAGGTTTTCTAAAAGAATTGATTACATTCACTCTTGAACATCCAACACCATCAAAAATTCTTATTTTAATAAGCCGCAAAGAGGTGGAAGAGTTAACTGAAATGAAGAGAAAATCACAAACATGATGGAGAAGTGGATTGACCTTCTCAAGAAGGATATAGAGGATATTTTCACTACTAGTTTGAAAAGTTATAAAGAGGTAGGTGATCTAATCAAGTCCTTGGGGGGATATATCAAGTTGCTTGGAAGAGAAGAGGATAAATATGCCAAGCATATGAAGAAATTGAGAATATTGAAGAGGTTGCCTAAGGTAGATGTGATTGAGTATGCCATTCTAGAATATCAAGATTTTGGTTACCTTGATAAGTGTATGAATATATTGATCTTCAAAGCAGAAGTCCTCATGGAACATAGAAGAATATTGTAGCAAGCTCATCAAGATTTGTTTGAGGAAAGAAAGGTTGTAAATGGAATTATTGTTGAAGTGATTGGTAAAGAGGCTTCACCAAGTGTAGGTTTGATTTCTTTGCAGGAAATGAAAGATCAATGGAGTCATAGATTGGAGGAAATGATTAAGATAGGAGATGATGATGAAGGGATTCTTTTGGATAAGCTTATGGGCATCAACTTCTATGTATGAGACGTTTTCTAGAATATTTCCCAACTATAGGATATATATACGGCCACTACCAAAGAATATGAAAGAGAAATTTTTAGGGTGGAATGGGTAGATGCATCTGAAGATGAAACTTTACAATATATTTTTGGTAATATGGATGGTTATCTCAAAAATAAGGCATCCAAAATAGCTCAAAGTAGTTAAGTGGCAAGGGAATATTCCGCATTTTGGAAAAGGGTGAAGTCAAAAATGTCAACCAGCTCCAGATCAATTTTGATGGGCTAGAAATTGGGTGCAGTGATCAGCAGTAGACAAACTAAGAACTCCGACTCAAATTTTGACTAAATTGACACAAGGCATACCTTTCAGCTCCAACAATTTCAGCAAAGATAGGACTCATGCTTAATTGGGGGTGCCCCTATAATTGTGGATCTAGGCCCCAAATTTGTGGATCATGATTTTTGATAGGAAATATTGATGTTAATTCTTTCTATAAGATAATTTTCTCTCCTCATTGTAAAGGTTGACTGATTGAAGTCACATTGGCTACCTAAGATTAGGTATGGTTTATTTTTATAGCTTTATGTAAGACACTTGAATAGTTTTTATAGCTTTTAATGAGAGTAGTTTATTTTTAGAAGTTTTTTAGTTTAATGGTAATGTTGATAGATAATGGTTTTCCATATGCTAATGGATTTTACTATGCATAAATGACTCGTAATTGATGAAAATCAATAGAAGATTCTGAATTTAAAACCATCTATTGTGTTATATGTGGATGATGTTTCTTGTTTTTTATTGATATGTTAATTTTTGATGTAGAGAAAGAGATTTCATACCATCAACTTTCTATATTCTTGGCAATAATCAAGTACGCAACTGAAATTCTTCATTCTTGAGGCAATCTCAATCCTTTAACCTTGAGCAACATGGGCTCCAACTTACACAAATGGACTCCAATCTCTATCAGACTTGATAAATTATTTCAACATGTTTAGATTCATCCCAAAAACTCATTACAACCATCCAAAGATTAGACAACAATGATTTAAGTCCAACCATAAACAAACTATGCATAGCTTTGTTCAAACATCAAGAAAAAACTATGTTTCGTTGACCACTCTCCACCAAAATGAAACACACAATCTACCATAACTCATGCAAATGAATAAATGAATATTTTTAATTTAAAGGGTTTTTATAACATGTAAAAAAAAAAATTACCAATTTTTATCACTTTTTCATGGTGGAATAAAAAGATATGAATTTTTCTTATTTGCTGGAAACCCTAGTTCCTGAACTAGGTAGTCTTCACCAAAATTGCCATAAATCAATCAAAACCCAATGATCAAAAAAAGTGAAAATGAAACTAGATTAACATATATAACATTTCCAATATGTTTTAGGTCTTTATTTGATTTGTACAATTCGTACCATTCTCTGCAACAACGTATAACTTCCAGAGAAAACAATCCCATAGGGCTGCCAATGGTAAAATGATCATAACTTTCTCCAAACTCAATGAAAAAACACCAAACCAATTGAAAATGAAAGCTAGTTCATTCCTCTATCAATAAAAATCAATTTTAGGTCTGTAAAACTTCATACAAATCCGTACCATATAAAATAACAAGGAAGAACATTGGAAATTGCAGAAAAATTCATGTATTCTTTCATAAATTCTTGTTCAAAACTACATTCCAACCCCCCATTCAACTTGGAGGACCATTTTTATGCTTATACAATCAAGTTATGCTACAAAAAACCTACAACTACCATTTAACAACTTTTAACAAAATTTTAAAAAGTTGTCATTTAACAAGAAGAGTTGTTATGATAACATTTGACAACTTTTGACAATGTTTTCATTTTTCAACTAATTGACACCAAACCTTCATCAATGACTCCAAATGACTTCAAAAATATATAAAATGGCTCATTCAACCTTATTACAACATTAAAACACCTAATTTAATGAATTTATACAATATGGTCTCATGGAGGCTTGAATGCAACAAGGTGCTCCTGCACCATTCTCCCCTTGAAGAAAAAACTCAAGTCCTTTGAGGGAGCAAAGAGTAAAGGACTTGCAAATAGAAATGAATCTTCACTATCACTAGTAATCACAAAAATTTGTATCTTCATCTTAACTCATGTTTTTTTCTTCCTTGAAATTACAAACACAACAAGAAGAAGGTATCTTCTTTCCATCTTCCCATCATGTACATGTTCAAACTCATCCACAATCCCTGCACCATGATTTTCCTGCAACCATAATGTCTCTATTTCTACTGTCTCAAGATAACAACAAACTTCTACATGGAGAAAACTGAAAATTCCATTAGTCTCATCATGAAACAATGAAGTAAATATCTCATTCTCATACCTTGGTGGCTCAATTTGTAACTACAAATCTATTTCACCATTGTCCTCTTCTTCTTCAGGTGTAGGCACCAACTCTTCATCATCTTCTTCTACCTTTACCATTTAATCTTCTACTACATTTGTTGTATTCATGTCCCAAAGTTCCATTTCTTGTGCATATACCTCAGCAACATCATCTATACATTCACTCTCATCATCAGAGTACCATATATAACCTGCATCGCATCCTTGAAAATCTACATAAATCTCATTAGCAAACAAATCTACAACATTGTCATTATCAACCTTATTATCAACAACATCTTGAGGATCAGTACCAACCTTATCAACAACCTCAACAACCTTCTCTACTTGTTCATCAACAACAATTTCATCAACCACTTGAGTATCAACAACAACCATATCATTAATCTCAACATCAACATGTTCATCAACCAACAAAGAAGTTTGTTCATCTTCAAACAAAATTGGAATATCATGCATCTCAACTTGTAACTTACTTTGCTCAACAAACTTTACCTTTGCCTCATTTTCTGCCATCCTTGCTTTGTTTTTTCTTCTTTGAATAATTTTCTATATGGGCCATTCAACTTTATTCTTCATGGTTACGTGCCAACTTGTTACTCTTTTGATCAATTGTTCTATCCTTTCCTCCAACTCTTTGATTTCTTGATCAATCTCATTTTGCCTCATCTCTTCTCTTTTTCCTCTTGTTTCTTTTTTTCCTCTCTTCCTCTTCCTACAAATTTCTTCCCAATCTTCTCACCAAATCCATCTTCACAAGAAAGTCTCTCCTTGCTTCTATGCAACGTTTCTCTACCTTTCCTTGGCAACAATTAGGTTCTTCTTAACCTGCACACAACCACAACACAAAACCACAAACCAACACTAACCCAGACCTTTTGTTGGGATATAATACCAATTTTATGTAGATAAAGAGAGTTCATACCATAAACTTTCTATATTCTTGGAAATAATCAAGTACACAACTAAAATTATTCATTCTTAATGCAATCTCAATCCTTTAACCTTGAGCAACATGGGCTCCAACTTACACAAATGGACTTCAATCTCTATCAAACTTGGTAAATGATTTCAACATAATTAGATTCATCCCAAAAAATCATTACAACCATCCAAATACCAGACAACAATGATTTAAGTCCAAACATAAACAAACTATACATAGTTTTGTTCAAACATCAAGAAAACCATGTTTCTTTGACCACTCTCCACCAAAATGAAACACACAATCTACCATAACTCATGAAAATTAAAAAATGAATATTTTTCCTTTAAAGGGTTTTTAGAAAATGTAAAAAATAGAACTTTTCACCAATTTTTATCACTTTTTGATGGTGGAATAAAAAGATATGAATTTTTCTTATTTGTTGGAAACCCTAGTTCCTAAACTAGGTAGTCTTCACCAAAATTGTCATAAATCAATCAAAACCCAATGAAAATTGATCAAACAAGTCAAAATGAAACTATATTCATATATCTAACATTTCCAATAGGTTTTAGGTCTTTATTTGATCTTTACAATTCGTACAATTCTTTGCAACAGCCTGCAACTTCCAGAGAAAATAATCCCATAGGGCTGCCAATGGTAAAATGACCATAACTTTCTCCAAACTCAATGAAAAAAAACCAAACCAATTGAAAATGAAAGCTAGTTCATTCCTCTATGAAAAAAAATCAATTTTAGGTTTGTACAACTTCATACAAATCTTTACCATGTAAAAGAACTGAGCAGAACATTGGAAATTATAGAAAAATTCATGTCTTCCTTCATAAATTCTTGTTCAAAACTACATTCCAACCCCCCATTCGACTTGGAGGCCCATTTTTATGCTTTTACAATCAATTTATGCTCCAACCAACCTAAAACTACCATTTAACAACTTTTAACAAACTTTTAAAAATTTGTCATTTAACAAGAAGAGTTGTTATGACAACATTTGACAACTTTTGACAATGTTTTCATTTTTCAACTAATTGACACCAAACCTTCATCAATGACTCCAAATGAAATCAAACATATATAAAATGGCTCATTCAACCTTATTACAAAATTAAAACACCTAATTTAATGAATTTATACAATATGGCCTCATGGAGGCTTGAATGCAACAAGGTGCTCCTGCACCAATTTTGGTGATGAGCTTGTGGTATTTTATTATTGAAAATTGATTCTAAAAAAAGTGATGGCGAATGGTTACATGTTTTAAATCTGCACTATGAATGAATGTGATGGTGTGAAGCATTTCATGAATTGTGTCATTCTATAGTATTAATTAATTGGAAAATTCTCATTATAATAATTGCATGTCTGAATTGAAAGGAATCTGTGTTCACATTTTACTATTCCAAGCCTTGATTGATCTTTTTCTATTTATTTAAAACCCCCATGTTACATTACTTTGTACTACCCAATTTATACTCATTTACCAACAAAGGCCCCTTGAACATTATAGTTGCATGAACCATTAAATGATGGTAGCACATTTGAGAACCAACTATAGAGACCTTGGAAGATAGGTGGTTTTAAATCATTTATCTTTTTCAACAGAAATAGAGTAGAAATATTATTTTTTAATGTTGTGTTATTTTGACCATCAACACCCAAAATCACATGCAAGACAACAATAACTTCCACAAGAGAGAAATTACAAAAATATCATGCTATGATTATGGATGCAAGATTACTAGATTGAATTAGAATGTACATATGATGGCTTGTTTATAAAAGAAATTTATGAGAGACGATTAGACAAGATCATGACATGTTTCTTAATCTTGTGTACAATGAGACAACTCTATCAAAAAATATTAAATGACTTAGGACACAAGCATTAAATGCTAAAAGATAAGATAAGATCTAGTGACAACTAACATAATTAGAAAGATTCCCTCCCATGACCTAAGAAGACTTAACATGTGAGTAGTATGTAGATAGGTAAAACTTCTATTTAGACCAACAATATAAGTGTCTATATTTTTTTGTCTTTGATACAAATACATGACTAAGTGGAATTTTGTCAAAGAAGAATAAAAATTAGGATGGGATGGAGCTTTGGTGGTAGGTTTCTCCAGTTGTTCAAGAATGATGATGGAATTGGAGTTCCATAAAGAGCTATTTTTGGGTGAAATGGATCCCAATAGGCCTCTTGAAAATAAATATGATGATAAGAATATGTGTCATTATGGATAAAATATTAATTAAGAGAAATCGTATTTGGATTATGTACATGACATGGATATAGAATTGGTGATGGATGAGGATTGTACATATTGGTTGATGTCACTCAAATGATTGCATAAAATAATTCTAGATTGTGTGATTGTACATGTTTGATGATGATATCTTACAAGGATGTAATGAAACTAAAATTACACATGGTTTTGTGTAAAGAGGATAGATAAATGAAATGGATATGGGAAATGGTAAAAAGGATGAAAGATAAATGTTTTCAAAGTAACTTCATGTGTAAAGAGTAGCCTTTTATATGTTGTATAATTGGTGTTATGCATCATGATATAATGGATCATGATGATGATGCACCATGTGCATATTAACTAATGCAAAAATAAAGAAGCTAAAAATAGCATAGTGTTCTAAGAGACACATTGTTGAGCTATGCCATTATATGAAGGATGAGGGTGATCATGATGATGTGATAGATGGAGTACTAGAACTATAGGAAACATGAACTGATACATAAAAAATTAAATAGCATAGTAATCCAAAAGACATGTTTTTGATTCATTCCTTTATATAAAGGATGAAGGAAACCATGATGGTATGATGTATGGAGCACTATTACTATAGGTAACAAGCAAACACAAGCACAAACACATGTAGACATTCACTTAAAAATATATAGAAAATATGAGGTATTATCTAATGAAATGTTGAAGCCAAGGGTGTATGGGATCATGAGTGGGATGGAAGGATGGGGCAATGAAGGGTGGGATAAAGGGGATTATAAATAGGGACTGATTCATGGTGTGAGGAAGGTCGAAATAGATTTAAGTGAAAAATCCATGCCCTAATGGGAATATATGTGATAATAATTCCCTAGGAAACATCAACAAGTGGATGGACCCATTTGAACATAAATTCAATAAAAAAGGGTGTGGAGTGAATAAGGATAAAATGGAATGGAAGATATGGAGGGAAGTAAATCAATGGATGGGGGAAAGTGGGGAAGTTGGTAGATGAAAATAAGATGTTCTCGTAGGTGAGAAATTTGATGGAATGTGGCATGAGTGGTAATATATGTGCAAGGGATAACAAAGAGGGATGATATGAATGATGGAAGAATAAAAATAAATTATGGATAGGAAACTTAAGTGCACTATTTGAGATTAGAGAGATGATGGGATGGGTTGAATTTGATGAATAAGATAATATGAAGTGACACTTGCTCATAGACTACAATGGTTTCTTTCTATACATGATTCTTTTTTTCTAGGTTTTTATCATGGTACTTACTAAAGGTGATGTGCAAGGATTTGTTTTCACCATTGGATACATTTATTTCTCTTACCTATTTTTTGAAAAAAAAAATGATTTTCTATTTTTATTTTTTAAATTTTAAATTTTAGAAGACTAGTGCTAATGGTTTAAGAATAGAAGTTCTTAAGATCGATAGTGTTCATGGGTTCATCTATTTCATTTCCTTAAATAATAGCTAGCTCATATTCTCCTAATATGAACTTAATGGTGATGGCATATGGACCCAACCACTTTGGCTCAAAGTTCATTTCTTCTCTCTATCCTAAGTGGTGTTCTTATTTTCCTTAAGAACAAGGCATCCAACCTTAAACTCCCTAGTATGAGTATGTTTCTTATAGCCATGATGCAACCTATATTAGTATTATTTAAGGTGATTGAGTGTGGTGAAATGGTTATCCTAGAGGAATTCCAACTCATGTAACTATAAAACTTGATAATCCTCCTCTAATATGAGGTTTCACAAAAGAGACACACAAACATGGTAGCTCAACCTCTATTGGAAAGATATATTTAGAACCATAGACAATAAAATACAAATTGGAACTTGTCAAAGTGTGAATAATAGTGTGATAGGAACAAAGAGAAAAATTGAGCTAAAGGTGACAATCATAGTCAACTTATTAGTGATCTTCTTAAGGATTTTTAAGATGGTTATTTTGGATGCCTCGGCTTGATAATTACCTTATGGGTAAAATGGGGTATACCAATTGTTCTTGATATGGAATTTCTCACATAATGATTGTACTTCATGTTTTTTAAAATATTTTCCATTTTTGATGATGATGATGAATGAAATTCTAAAGTGATAAATGAGATGGTTGAGGACGAATTTGGATATTTGGATTTCAATAGTGAAAGTGAGTGGAACTACTTCAACCCATTTATTGAAATAATTAATAGTAGTATAATGAATGTATGGTTAGTGGAGGAGGTGGAATTAATATTTCTAGTGATATCAAGGCCCCATCTAGAGAAGGGACAAAGAGTAGTAATAGGTTGGAGATATTGTGATGGTGCATGAATGAGGTCCCATGTTTTTGAAATGAAAGGAAATATTTCAAATATTGAAAGGCATATAATTTCATGGTAGGTTAATAATATCCTATGTGAAGGATTTTCTTGGGTAGGATTATGTCATTCCTATGAGAAGCATAAATGCATTATGGACTTCATAAAATTCTAGGTTAGCCTCATCTAAGTTGAGACATCTAAGTAAAGTACCATTGTAACCCATATGATAGAGCATACCACCAAGGAGGGTTTAATGAGAGGCACATTAGATAAGGAATTTATATTTGGTGGATGACATGTCTTAAGGAATCATTTGGTTTTGGAGATAGGTATAGATGTCATTGTACTAAGGAGTGTCAAGAACAACAATTTTACATATCATGTCAGATTCTAGGAGATCATAAACAAGTATGAGGATGTATTATACAAGTAATTGATACTCATGAGATTCTTTAGGAATATCTGAAAGAGATCCAATAGTGTTCAATGCATTAACAACTTTGGTGTTGATGCAAGAGACTTTATTGAAAGTTATATCCAAGAAATATTATTATATTTTTTCCACCATGTGTTTATAGGGTAATATCTTGCCATCCTTTGTGATCAAATCATCATTGATGTATTTGACTATCAATTTTGAATCACCAATGGCATAAATTTTTTGAATTAAATAAGGAATTTGTGTTTGTTGGGTGGCATTTCTTGAGGAATGATTTGGTTTTGGAGATAGGTATAAATTTCATTATACTAGGAGTGTCAAGACCAAAAAATTAAAATATATTATGTTAGATTATAGGAGATCATAAGCAAGTATGAGGATTTATTATACAAGGAATTGATACTCATGAGATTTTTTATACATATCCAAAAGAGATCTAGTAGTGTTCAATGCATAAAAAAATTATTATTAATGCAAGAGACTTGCTTGAAAGGTTAACCTAAGAAATATTATTCAAATTTATCTACCATATCTTTATAGGGTAATATCTTGTCATCCTTTGTGAGGAAATCGTCATTGACCTATTTTACTATCAACTATGAATCACCAAAGGCCCAAAAATGTTGAATGTTCTATTTTACAACTAGTTTCAGACCATATATTAATTCCTCGTATTTTGTTATGTTGTTTGCATAGGGAAAGACAATGCAAAATTCTTTTGGGATGAAATCACCTTGGAGGGTGATGAAAATTATGCTAACACCTAAACAATGTGAAGTAAATTATCCATCAAACTATAATTCCCATGGTTAGGATTCTTCAATGTGAAAAATGGATTCATCTAGAAATTATTTGGTCAAAGGGTGATAATTTTGAATCGGAGCCTCTACTAATTGATCTGCTATAACTTTCCCCTTGATTTTCTTATAATTGACTCAATATCAAACACACTAAGGAGCATGGCCCACTTTTTTATTCTACTAGTAAGATTTACTTTAAAAAATATATTTCAATGGGTTGATTTTGGTGATAATATGGGTGGTCATATCAAGCATGTAAGGTCAAAGTTTCTCCATGGAAAACACTACTACAAGGAAATATTTCTCCATTGATCTGAGTAATTGATTTCACATATAACTAATTTCCTACAGAGGTAATAGATGGAATTCTTTCTTCCTTGTTCATTATGGTTGAACTAAGAGGGTACTTAAGGCATGTTATGTAAATAAGATGTAGAGCAATAGAGACCTATCTAGTATGGGTGCCACTAATACTAGAGGATTGGACAAGTATTATTTAATTTGGTTGAATGTGTTTTGGCATGAATAATCTCACTCAAAGTTAATATTTTTTGGATTATATGTTAAAAAGGATGGTACTTATCTACTAATTGGGATATAAATTTTCTGATTATTTGGATTTTCCCTATAAGCTACATAGTTGTGTAAGGTTCTTATTAGGTGGCATGTCTATTACTTATTTTACCTTATTTTGATCTTCATCAATGTCATGTCTAGAAATGATGAACCTTAAGATTTCTCTTGATGTGACTCCAAAGATGTATTTCTAAGGATTTACTTTGACCTTATACTCTCTAAGCCTCTAGAAGATATGATGTAATATGGTTTAATAATCATATTTTATTTTTTATTTACCTAGGATGTCATCCACATTATCTTCAACATCATGTATCATATCATGGAATATGATAGTTATCACCCTTTGATGTATGGTACCATTAATTTTTAAGCAAAATGGTAATGATTTTGTAATATAATGTTCCCAAATGGGTAATGAAGATTATCTTATGTTAGTCCTCTAGTGCTATTTAAATTTGGTTATATCCTAAAAATCCATCCATAAGGAATAGCATCTCATGGCTAGTTGTGCTTTGCTATCATCAAGATCAAAAGATATGTGCCTAGTCTTACCAAGAAGTTCAACAACAACATCATAATACTCATTGTAAGAACCATATCCTAAGCTAGAAGTTACATCATTTACTATTATATCAGAAATATCAATGGGGCCTTTCTCATGTAATCCAAGAACTTGAGCTTTATTTTTCATTTTATTGCAAACATGCAAGGGAATGGGATATTTGTGTTCTTTAGAGAAATTAGTAAATTGGTCATCTTTGTAAATCCATGTAGGATCAAATCCTTCTATGGAATTTTTAATGAGATAACCACTAGAAAAGAAGGTAGTAGACCCCCATTGCAATGTGAGGACAAGCTCTTCAACTTTTGGGTTTGGTCGACTAAAGGATCGAGGTGATATGAGAAATTTAGCAATATGAAGGGATTCATGGATTTGATATTCTCCACATCCTTTATCAATAATTTTAAATGTGCACTTCAAGGATTTTTGGTGGATAGATGGACGAGAAGACATGGAAGGTAAATCACTAGGGTGGATATATAATTTTGATTTTTTGGAAGACTTAGGAACAATGTCAGAATATGGAAAATGGTTATCATATTTTCCTTTAAACATCTTACAATATTGAAAAGGGTGGATATTTCCAAGAATAGTAAATTTCACACCATTGTATGAAAATAACTATGCTCATATTTTCCATATTTTTTATTTTCCAAGATGTTCTCTAGTGTATCAACTATATAGCCCATGTCACTACCCAATCATCACCCCTTCTCATCCCTCCCCACCTCTAGAAATTTTTCCTCTCTTACTTCTTCTTCCTTCATTCTCCATCCAAAAAACTTATTTCTCCACCCACTCTTATCTCTTCTCCACTCTTTGATGATGAGAAATAAACAAGTTTAATACCGATTATTGATAAATTCAATCTCTAGCCAAATATGACTTCAAAGGATGAGATAAAAGGCTTAGACTACAGCAACATGAAAATCTAAAACTTATATGCAAATATAAAAATTAATTTTCCTTAATATGGAATTACCATGATTAGATTCATCTTCTTTATGATGCCAAAAATTAGCCAACGTAACATGCTTATAAACACTACCTTATGTGAACTTATAGCAGAAATATGTAAAGAATAAAATAGCAATAAGATAGCAGAAATGAGGCACAAATTAGAAACATAAGATCATCACATAACACAGGATTTATGTGGAGAATCCCTTGTGGGGAAAAACTCCATCGAGAAGAGAGTTCAAGTATGCATTATCATCAAATAAATGAGAGAACAATACAACCAATTTCATTCTCCTCTTTGTCTCCAACATGACAGCACCTATCATGTGTTAACAACCTCCTTATGCCTCAACTCATCCTTATTCCTAAAAAGTAACACTACATTCAATTGTGTTGCAAGTATGAGCAAGTTTGGTGGTGTTGTCATTAATGTCAACACAATTTAGTATGTTGCAGATTGTGCATGTATAGTTGAGATACTATTGAGATGTTTTGAGTACATGGAGCTATCCTTATGATGTTGCAGATGTGCTAAAATGATGGGTTACCAAGTGCTTTTGAGAAAATTAATAAAAAGTGAAGTCAGAGTTATATAAGTGTTCAGAATGTGCTCTAGAATGTGCTTTGTGTTTCTCCTATGTTGATCCTATGCTAGTGTGGATCTGAATGTTTGTTGATGATGATCTAATGATGATATATCTTGATTTTTGGTTGTTGGTTTGATGTCAGGTGAAAGTTGTGTTCACTGGTGTGTGAACTGGTTTGGCAGAATTGGTTATCTATGGACTAGGAGAAATGTTTTTGCTCCGCAGTCCTCAGTTGTTTTTCTTTAGGTCTTGCAGATCTAGAATATGTCTTGTAATGGTGTTCTCTACATCTTGGGAGAGATATTCAAGGTTTGGTGCTCCAGAAGTTGAGCTTCTGAGTAGTTGTGTGAGTTTGCATAGTATGAATGGACTGTTGGAATGAGTTTCGTGTTTGAAGGTTGTTACACCTGTTGCGGATGTATCTAGAAGTATCTAAGATGTGTTCTCAAGCATGATGAAGTGTGTTATGCCATCTACATATTTCCTTGGAAAGCATGTACTTCAATGTTCATTTGTGTTTTCATTAGGTTTGGCCAACTTGGTATTTACACTTCATATGAAGAATTAATTTTAATTAAGGAAGCGTGTGGTTGATCTAAAAATTTACTTTTGGTCTTGGTTAAGTGTTTAATTGGTTTTCTCTTTTCTCCCATTCCTTTCCCCCATGGGAATGTTGAGTTGCCAACCTAATTTGAATTTATGAAATGAAGCGTATGTGGCCAACCTTGGAGAAAGTTTCTAAGGTTGAAGATGGTATAAATGCAAGTCAAGATGTGAAGGTTTTGATGATGCAAAGTAATGAAGTAAGCCACAAGTGAAGAGTAGAGTTGTGTGAAAGTGAGTTGAGGCAGCAGTACTTCACTATGTTAGATTCCTAAAAGTAGTGAGCAGAGGGTTTTTTAAATCTTCTGATCAAGGTTGCAGATGTGTGTAAATTATTGTAGTGGATCTTTTGTTTTCTTCAGTATCTGTAGGCAGTGAGCCTCCCTATTGGAAAGTGAGTCCTTTTCTATAGACAGTGAGCCCTTGGCAGTGAGCCTTTGTATTCGGCTTTTCTATCACTATATATTGTGAGTTAATCCTCACCATGGTTTTTCCCTTATTGGGTTTTTCACGTAAAATCTAGAGTTCATTGTGTATATTTTTCTTTCTATTATCTGCATTTCATGTTCATACTTAATAACAAAACAGTGTGGTTGTGAAATTTATAAGTGTTGAATTTTTTAGTTTAAATTTGGTGACAATTGATTCACCCCCCTCTTAGTTGTCTTGTGCCTTTTAACAATTGGTATTAGAGATTTGGTTCCTTGGTGTAGAACTTAACCTCTTTTAAAGGAAAATATGATGGCACATAAGTTGTTGATCCCTATGTTTAATGGATCTGATTATAGTGACTGGAAAGTGTGGATGAGAGGATATATTATCTCTCTTGGTTACAATACCTAGAAGGCTATTAAGAAGTATTTTTCTCTGACGAGTGGTCTTACTACTATAGATGAGGTTTCTACTTATGAGGAGAATGAAAAGGCGAGGTATGCTATTTTCAGTGCTCTATCTAAAACTGAGCGAACTAAGGTTCTTTCTTTGGGCACTGCTTATGAAGTTTGGAAAAAGTTGGAAGATCTTTATGAAGGAAATGATAGAGTGAAATTGACAAAGAAGCTAATGGAAAAGCACAAATATGAGAATTTGAAAATGGAAGAAGGGGAAGATTTTACAAGCTATTTCTAGAGGGTTGAACTTGCAGCAAATGAAGTTAGGAATCAAGGAGGAAAATTGACTGATGAAGATATAATTGAGAAGATCCCAATAACCCTACCTGATTGCTACAGTGATAAGATCTTAGTTATTGAAGAAATGTATGATCCTAAGAAATACACTAAAGAAGAGCTATTTGGCACCTTGACTGCATTTGAGATGAGAAAGTTTGGAAAGAAAGAGGAAAAGACAGAAACAACATTTAAAGCAATAAAGACTGATGATGATCCAGATAGTGATGGTTCTGATGAGTTGGAAGTAAATTTTACCAAGAAGTTGAAGAAAGGTACCAGTAAGTATAAAGATATGTTTCCCTTTAAATGTTTCAGTTGTGGTAATATTGGTCATTATGCTTCAAGATGTCTAAATAGACCTATACATAAGAAGAACAAGGATCATAAAGATAAAGATAGAAAGGATAAGAAATATAAGAAGTTGTATTATGTTAAAGAAGAAACGGGAATCTCTGATGATGAATTTGATTATGAGGGTGATGATAGTGAATTCTTTTTTATCCTTGGAGAATAAATTTGTTTCTACTAACCCTAGAAAATGTGAAAGAAAGAATGTTTCAGAGAACAAAAAGAATGAGATGGAAGGTACTTTGGTCACTACATTTCATGCTAGACAGGATGAAGACTACTAGGTGATTGACAGTGGATGCTCTAATCACATGACTAGAGATAAAAGTAAGTTTACTAAACTTGAAAAGTATAATGGTGGTTGGTCATGTTTGGTGATGATTCAGGAGCAAAGATTGTTGAGAATGGTACAATGAGTTTTGATGGAATACATAGCACTGATAATGTATATTATGTAAAGGGCTTAAGGAATAACCTTTTGAGTGTTGGAAAGAAGTGTAGCAATGGTTTTAAACTTATGTTTTATAATAATACTTGTGAGATTAGAAAGGGATTTGGAGATATGGTAGTTGTAGGAAGAAGAACTCATGGAAACATCTATCAACTTAAGGGTGTTGATGGTCAGTACCTTGAATCTCAAGTCAATGAAAGTTGGTTCTGGCACTGGAAAATGGGACATGTAAAATTTGATAATCTAGTTAGAATCAATTCAAGAAATGTTGTCCAAGGTCTACCAAGAATCACAAAGCCTGCTAATACTATTTGCAAAAGTTGTCAGTTAGGGAAATAGACTAGATGCAATTTTAAGGGAAAAGAGTAATCTACTACCGGAATGCTAGAATTAATTCACACAAACCTCTGTGGTCTGACTAGAATAGGAATCCAAAATGGTGGTAGGTATTTCATGCTCCTTATTGATGATTATTCTTGAATGGCATGGGTTGCTTTTCTCAAAGAGAAGACTCGAGACCTGGATAGGTTTAAAGTGTTCAAAGCAAGAGTGGAAAATGAAGTGAACCTAAAAATCAAATGTTTGAGATTTGATAGAGGTGGAGAATTCACTTCTAGTGAATTTAATGCATTTTGTGAAGAGCATGGCATAAAAAGAAAATTTTCTGCTTGGAGAACCCCTTAGCAAAATGGAGTGGTTGAGAGAAAAATTGGACGATACAAGAAGCTGCAAGAACCATGATGAAAGAATCAAATATACCTTATGTGTACTAGAGAGAGGAAATACACACTGTTGTTTATGCTCTTAATAGAGTTCAGATTAGAGGTAGTAGCACAAAGACTCCTTTTGAGTTATGGACTGGTAAGACTCCTACTATAAAGTACTTTAAGGTATTTGGAAGTGGATGTTACATTAAAAGAGATGATGAAAATCTTAGGAAGTTTGATGCTAGATGTGATGAAGAAATTTTTCTTGGGTATTCAACTACCAACAAAGCATATAGATGCTTCAATAAAAGATTGAGGAAGATTGTTGAGAGTGCTAATGTGAAAGTTGATGAGGACATGCACAGACTTATTGAGATAAGTGAAGTTGAACCTAATGATCCTATTTTTGGAAAAGTACCCAAAGAGAATAAGGAGAAAGAAGAAGATGAAGAAGAATAAAAATAGATTGAAGAAGAAGAAGAAATCTTAGAACCACCTATTAAGACTCCTAAGTATGTGCAAAAGAATCATCTAGAGGAACAAATAATTGGAGCTAAGAGTGAAGGAGTGAAGACTAGAAGTAAAGTAGCAACTGAGGTAAATCTGTGTTTACTTTCTAAAATAGAACATAAGTCTATGTGTGAAGCATGTGAAGATGAGAGTTGGGTTAGAGCTATGAAAGAAGAGTTGCAACAAATAAAGAAGAATCAGACATGGGAATTGGTTCCTAGACTTGTGAATAAGAATTTAATTGGTTCAAAATGGGTGTTCAAGAATAAGTTGAATGCAAATGGTGAAGTTATAAGAAATAAAGCAAGAAATTTATGCAAGGGATACTCACAAGTTTAAGGCATAGACTTTGAAGAGACATTTTCCCCTGTGGCTAGAATGGAAGCTATTAGGATGTTTTTGGAATTTTCTACCCATAAGGACTTCAAAGCATATCAGATGGATGTTAAGTCAGCATTCTTGAATGGTGAATTGGAGGAAGAAGTATACATGGAACAACCTGAAGGATTTCAGTTATCAGAAAAATCAAATATGGTTTGTAAGTTGAAGAAGGCATTGTATGGACTGAAACAAGTTCCTAGAGAATGGTACGCAAGATTGGATAGATACCTAGCACGGTAAGGATTCAGCAAAGCCTCTACTGATAGAAATCGCTACTTCAAAGTGCAAGGTATCAAAATGTTGATAGTGGTAGTATATGTTGATGCTATCATCTTTGGAGGAAATGAAGGTATGTGTAAAATATTTGTAGAAGAAATGCAAAAATAATTTGAAATGTCCATGATTGGTGAGTTGAATTTCTTTCTTGGTCTTCAAGTAAATCAAACTGATAAGGGGATATTCATTTCAAAATCAAAATATGTGAGAGTTGTTGAAGAAGTTTGGAATGGATGACTCCAAAACAGTTAGTACTCCTATGGTAACCAGATGTAAGTTGAGTAAAGATGATGAATCTGCTAAAGCTTATCAGAGCAAATACAGATCTATGATTGGTGGGTTGTTGTATTTTACTACTACCAAACCAAATATCATGTATGTAGTATGTTTAGTTGTCATATTTCAAGCAGATCCTAAAGAGGCACATGTTACAATTGTAAAGAAGATATTTAGATATTTAAAGGTACACCAGATTATGGCTTATGGTATCCTAAGGGTGTTGATTTCACTTTGAGTGCTTATACTGATGTAGATTGGGCTAGTTGTGGGGATGATCGGAAGAGTACCAGTGGAGGTGTTTTCTTTCTTGGTGGAAGAATAGTTTCATGGTTGAGTAAGAAATAGGACTCAGTTTCTTTGTCCACTGTAAAAGTAAAATATATTGTTGCAGCATCCTGCTACACATAGGTTTTGTGGATGAAGAAAACTCTGAAAGACATTGGAGTGATATGTGATGATCCTATTCCTCTTTTTTGTGACAATACAAGTGCTATAAACATTTCAAAGAATCTGGTAATGAATTCAAGAACAAAACACATATCTATCAAATATCATTTCCTAAGAGAGAAGGTGTTGGAGAATGAATTCAGGTTGGAGTATGTGTCAACAAAGGAATAAATTGCAGATATATTTACTAAGGCTCTTCCAAAGGATACTTTTGAGTATCTTAGGGAGAGGTTGGTGGCCATTGTCCCTTTTAACTAGGTGCACATGGAGGTGCATCAGTCTAGTGAATTGACTGATTCTTCATTTATCTGGACTGATGAATGGGTCTACTTTGTAGGGGGAGTAGAAAAGTTTTCATTGTTGCAGTATGAGTTGAATGGGTGTACTCCTAACGGGGAGTAATCAACGCTTTTGGGTCTTTTCCATTGATGTCAAAGGGGGAGAGAGAGTCATGTGAAAAATAGTAGAAATGGAAGAAAAAGGTGTTCTCCCAAAATATTATGTAGGTTGTGGTCTTTGATGGTAATTCAAATAATGTGTTGCCATCAATGACAAAGAGGCGGATTGTTGCAAGTATGAGCAAGTTTGGTGGTGTTCTCATTAATGTTTCCATTAATGTCAACACAGTTTAGTATATTGCATATTGTGCATGTATAGTTGAGATACTATTGAGATGTTGTGAGTACATGGAGCTATCCTTATGATGTTGTAGATGTGCTGAAATGATGGGTTACCAAGTGCTTTTGAGAAAATTAATAAAGAGTGAAGTTAGAGTTATGTAACTTTTTAGAATGTGCTCTAGAATGTGCTATGTGTTTCTCTTTTGTTGATCTATGCTTGTGTAGATTTGAAGGTTTGATGATGATGATATCTCCTAATTTGTTGTTGCTGGTTTGATAACAAGTGAAATTTGTGTTCACCAATTTGTGAACTAGTTTGGAAAAATTGGTTATCTATGGATTGGGAGAAATTTTTTTGCTTTGCAATCCTCTATTGTTTTACTTCAGGTCTTGTGGATCTGGAATATGTCTTGTAATGGTGTTCTCTACATCCTGGCAGAGATATTCAAGGTTTGGTGCTCCAGAAGTTGAGTTTCTGAATAGTTGTGTGAGTTTGCATAGTCCAGATGGACTGTTGGAATGAGTTTTGTGTTTGAAGGTTGTTACACCTATTGCAGATGTATCTAGAAGTATCTAAGATTTGTTCTCGAGCATGATGAAGTGTGTTATGTCATATGCATGTTACCCTGGAAAGCATGTACTTCAATGTTCATTTGTTTTTTTATTAGGTTTGGCTGACTTGGTGTTTACACTTCATATGAAGAATTAAATTTAATTAAGTGTGTAGTTGATCCAAGACGTTGCTTTTGGTCTTGGTTAATTGTTTAATTGGTCTTCTCTCATTCCTTTCCACCACAGGAATGTTGAGTTGCCGACCTAATTTGAATTTATGAAATGAAGTGTATGTGGTTGACCTTGGAGAAAGTTTCTAAGGTTGAAAATGGTATAAGTGCAAGTCAAGATGTGAAGGTTTTGATGATGCAAAGTAATGAATTAAGCCACAAGTGAATAGAAAAGTTGTGTGAAAGTGATTTAAAGCAGCAATACTTAATTGTGTTAGATTCCTGAAAGCAATGAGTTGAAGGTTTTTGTAATCTTTTGATCAACACTACGGATGTGTGTAAATTGTTATGGTGGATCTTTTGTTTTCTTTTGTATTTGTAGGTAGTGAGCCTCCTTCTTGTATAGTGAGTCCTTTTTTGTAGGCAATGAGCCTTTGTATTTGGGCAATGAGCCCTTAGCAATGAGCCATTGTATTCGGTTTTTCTATCACTTTATATTGTGAGTTAATCCTCACCATGGTTTTTCCCTTATTGGTTTTTCCATGTAAAATCTGGTGTTCATTGTGTAGATTTTGTTTTCTGTTATCTGCATTTCATGTTCATACTTAATAAAAAAAATAGTGTGGTTGTGAAATTGATAAGTGTTAAAATTTTGAGTTTAAATTTGGTGACAACTGATTCACCCCCCCTCTCAATTGTCACACCTTTTAACAAATTGTTCCTCATATTTTCTACATCCAAAGAGCTCATTTTATAGATATTTGAAGAGGTCTTAAGTCTGAAATAAAGCTTCCAAAGATGACTCTTCAATCCAAATGACCCATCCCTTGGAAATCCTCCAAAGAATATGAAAGGACACCTGATTTTAGCTCTAAAACTTTCCCTCCAACTTGGGCACCCAAACTTGGAAGGTAAACATTGCATTAAATGCAATAAATGATGGAAAACCAAGTGACACATGTTGCTCTTTCCAAGCACCCACTTGGAGAATCCCAGCAATCACTCATTTATCATTTCCTTATCTTTTATTATCTCATTCTAGTTGTCCACATGTGGGGAAAATAATATTAAATATTTATGACCAAAAGTCACCTTTATCACTACTAGTCAACCCATCACCCCTTATGAGTCTATTACAAACAATGGTGAGAATTAATATTACAAAATATTTTTTCCAATTCACCCTAAGTTCCTAGAGACACTTTTCAAGGATGTTGGAACCATGGAATAGGATTTAAAGGTGGATGACACCTTAATCTTAACATTCTCCCACTTGACATCAACATTATAAATACACCCATAGGAATCACAAACAAGGGAAAACATCCCTTAGCCACACATGTACCATCTAAATCTTCACCATTCTCTCATTATCCAACAAGATACCTATAAAAGCAACCATGATAACCACTATCAAGCAAAAAACTCCTTACATCCTCCAACATGCCACCTATGGAAAAAAAGGAACATTCCAAGGTGAAACATATCAACTGTCACTAAAACCTACATAAATATTAACATAAACACAAGCATCAAATTCAAATGATAAATGTTTTGAGTAGTTTCCTTACTCATCACCTAGAATAGAAACCACAACAAATTGCAACTCATCCAAGATAATCATACCTCAAACTAGGGAATACCAAATATAGATAGAACTTCATGTCATCAACATATCAACTAAAAATATGCAATCAAGTCTATGTATACCCATCCTCCTATCTCAATGCAACATACTAATGAAAAAATGATCACAAATAAGGTCAACTAACAAGTTTTCATTAACACTAAAAAATATTGTGTATATAGATAGTCCACATCCAAGTCATCCAAATCCAACAAAACATGAAAACTCATCATCACATCAGTAACCAACAAACCAAGATATCATACAAGATAACTAGACATATATCTAGAAAATCCCACTACATAATTAATATATCTAGAAAATACCTCTCTCACCACTACTCTCCATACCTCTCCCAAGTTCTTCACACTCAACCATGTGAATACAAACATCCAAGAAAAATACCATGACCAAAGAGAACCTAAAAATAAAACCATTTTCTCTTTCCACACTAACATGTACAAAGTTGTGTAATGTAAGATCTCCTTCACCATTCCCATACTAAAAATATATCAACATCTAACATTCAAATAAATTGAAAACATGGCAATAATAGATGTAAAATTCCCATACTGAAGGTAGATAAAACCAACCAACCATTCCCACAACAAAGGGAAGCCTAAAGCCACAAACCATTTCTGACACCTCTCTAAACAAGTCCTTAGAACTAGATCCATAGCTGAAGACCAAAACAAAGACAACAACAGAAATCCATAAATCATGCATCTTCTTCTTAACAAGTCCTCAAATTTTCTATATTCAAGACTAGCTCTTATGAGAAGACAAGATACAAAATAAAGAATGCATCTGATAATCAGGTAGGCAATACCTCTCAAATCATTCATCTATCGAGTAGACCAAGAGTAGGACGCAAGATTGTATTATGCACACAAAACCAATCAATGACAATCTTATCTTTGGGTTCATAATGGATTCACATCCATAACCAAATTTAGACACCTTAGTATTTCTATTGAAATCCTCATCAAAGAGTAACCATCTCAACATATGATCTCATAAATAATAGATCTTTTAGCCTCACCCAAGTCTCTCTAGTCTCCATGAGCATCAACCAATCAATCCATGCCAACTTTAAATGCAACCATACAAAATCATGAAGCTCCAAGAAAATGATTAATACTCAAAACCAAAGAAAAAAAACAAGACAATTGTCAAAATTCCAACTATCAAATTAGGAATATATCATGACATCATGGTCTAACATCCCCTCCTAAGATATCGCATAAAAATAACCATCCATCATCAAATGATGAATCAACATCACTGCCAAAGATCCCACTGAACTATGTAACTGAGCTCTATAGGCATCGTGATAACCATCTCCTAACTAAAGATCCTCCATGGCCCCAACACAATCAAAGAACTCAACACCATGAGCCCCATAAAGTAAAGTAAAACCACAATCTCCAAACTGAGAAGATACAAATGTCACACATCCTTTGTTAATAGAACCAAAGATGTCATTAAAATCTCACTACAATCCGAAATTAGAATCTCAGAACTCCTTATGACACCAAAAACCATTGCAAAGGACCATCCATCTTCTAATAAAAGATTATTCATGGTTGTCTACACACTAAAACAACATCTTAGAACAAAAAATTTGAAACAAAGAGGATAGAACACATTATGTAACTACATAAATCTCCCACTGAAAGTAATACTGAGTTATATATGGTATCACGACTAATATCATTATCAACAGTCTACTAAAAGTGAACAAAGCTTCTCATGCACCATAAACTATTGCTAAAGATTCAAATGACCAACTATATCAAGTACTCCCAATAACCATCTCTCACTGCAATAAGCATACCAATGTAATAATGGTGACCTAGAATATGTCCTACCAAAAAAATCCACATCAAACAATCTACAAGATTTGCACATATGTAATATCTCCAAGGATAAATACATAATCAGTGCTCAAATCTCAAATAACTGAAGAATGGATTCAACCACACATTATTATCATGTAAAATAGAGATAATCAGGTATAAAATGTGGATTTCCAAGACTCAAACACTAGAATCAATGCTAGATATGATTTTCCAAAGAAACCCACATAGGAGTAAACATAGATCAATAAGAACCCTCCAAGCAGCCATGCAAACCTGTAATTGTCTTCATCCAAAACACCCTAAATATAGTCTCATCACAAATCAATATATCAAATATTTTAGTTAACATGTAAAACATGCAAAACCTTCTCTATAAATATAAAATCTATTTAAACATCCAGACATTCACATCAAACATGTCATCTCAATAATATAATAAGCATAGGTCTACAAACCCACAGCTAAAAACAAGAGTAAACTACATCCCAATAGGAAAAACTAAGTTGTCTAGGAGATTATAGTATATGAAACATATCATCTCCACAACTCACAAAGAGATTAGCAGCTTATCTTCCAATGCTTTCATGTAACCAAGGGTTAAAACCATGAATCCCACTTTAGCACTCCATTTTTAGTCCAAATCGAGGGTATTTCTCCATGTGACCAAGATGTCTCTATCCATCCAACATGAACACCTTCTCATTGCACATGACCACAAGGTAAAGGAAAAAAACCACCAAACAAGAGGATACACACATATTATCAAATAAAATCTCCAAGTTACCAAAATATAGCCAACTCCATAAAGATTCATTAGCATGAGCTTCCAATACCCAACATAGATCACATTGACAATATATGTGGCTTCCAATCTCACAAATCTATAAGAAAAAGTTAACTCACATAACCTTCATTGCAGCCCCAAAGTCCTTCCAATAGCCTCCAATTCCTTCTAAAAAATTCCCACAAGCTTGCTGGGCTAAGAAATCAAAAAGAAAGAACACCCAAAACCTAATTCACCTTCAACTCTGATACCAAATGATGATAAATAAACAGGTTCAATACCGATTGTTGAGAAATTCAATCTCTATCCAAATATGACTTCAAAGGATGAGATATAAGGTTTGGACTACAGCAACATGAAAATCTAAAACTTATATGCAAATCTAAAAATTAAGTTGCCTTAATATAGAATTACTATGTGTTTAGATCCATCTTCTTTATTATACCAAAAATCAGCCAACATAACATGCTTCTAAACACTACCTTATGTGAACTTATAACAGCAATATATAAAGAATAACATCACAATAAGATAGCAGCAATGAGACACAAATCAGCAACATGCAGTCATCACATAACACAAGATTTGCATGGAGAAACCCTTGTAGGAAAAAAATCCACCAAGAAGAGAGGCCAAGTATGTATTATCATCAAATAAATGAGATTACAATACAACCATTTTCATTCTCCTCTTTTCCTCCAACATGGAAGCACCTGTGTACCTATCAACAACCTCCTTATGCCTCAACCTATCCTTGTTCCTACAGAGTAACACTACATTCAATTGTTCCTCATACTTTCTACATCCAAAGAGTTGATTTTATAGATGTGTGAAGAGGTCGTAAGCCCAAAACAAGGCTTCCAAAGATGAATCTTAAATCCAAACAAGACAAACCTTGGAAATATTTCATGGAATATGAAATGACACCTAATTTTAGCTCCAATACTTTCCCTCCAACTTGGACACCCAAACTTGGAAGACAAACATTACATTAAATGCACTAAATGATGGAAAACCAAGTGACACCTATTGCCTCTTTCCAAGCACCCACTTGGAGAATCCCAAGAGTCACTCATTTATCCTTTCCTTATCTTTTATTATCCCATTCTAGGCATCTACATGTGGGGAAAACAATATTAAATATTTATGACCACAAGTCAACTTTACTGATGTTAGTGGACCCATCACCCCTTATGAGTATATTACAAACAATGGTGAGAGTTAATATTACAAAATATTTCCCAATTCATCCTAAGTTCCTAGAGACACTTTCCAAGGATGTTGGAACCATGACATGATATTTACAAGGTGGATGGAAACTTAATCCTAACATTTGATCCCCAATCCACTCTACCCATTCCCACCATATATCACATCTCTCCATTTATCTCCACTACAAGTATCCTTTCTTATCAATCTTAGATTCTAACCTCCCTTTATAATCCTTCTCATGACTCTCACACTTATTTTGTTAAAAGAACACCAATAAATGAGTTCTCCAAATCAACTTTGATTTATTATCCTCCCATTCTTCAAAAGTACATGTTCACATAAAACACTTTAATTAATTCATAGAAACATTGATAAAATAATTCTTTCCAGAGAATTAAACAATTTCAAATTATTTCAATTAAATAAATATAATGAACTTTTAATTTCATAATTGAAATAATAAAATATTTTTAAATTAATGTTATTAAGGTAACACTAAAATAATATTCTTGTATGTTCAACATCCCAGCACCA
Organism: Sequoia sempervirens; assembly: GCA_007258455.2. Classification (NCBI taxonomy): domain Eukaryota; kingdom Viridiplantae; phylum Streptophyta; class Pinopsida; order Cupressales; family Cupressaceae; genus Sequoia; species Sequoia sempervirens. The sequence continues at coordinate 149,417 of VDFB02102399.1, read as the reverse complement.
TTTTGCTTTCCAAACTCTTAAATCCTTGTTGACAATCAACAATTCATTGTTGGTGACTTCTGAATTTGTCCAAGAACGGGATTGAAACTTGGACAGGAATGAGAACAAAAATTGGCTAGGAATGGGAACGTGACTTGGCTAGGAACAAGAATGGGACTTGGCTAGGAACTTGGTGAAAGTGCAAGGTGTCAGTTCCAGTCTGAAACCCGAACCCGAAAGACAGACACACAATGAAAGCAAAAAAATGGAATCAAGTTGGAATCAGGAATAGGAAAATTCTGAAGAGGTTCAAGTTTAGGTTCCAGTCTGAATCCCAAGCCTGACGAAAGAGAAACAAGAAAGGTCTGAGGGTAATGAACAACACCAAGACAAGAAAAAAACAAAAATAAAAAAACGAAGACGCAACGAGAACAAGCGAAGAGGGAAAAGATGAAACAAGAACGAAAAAAGCATAAAACATAACAAAACAAACCAACAAAACAAAATAGAGGGGGTCCCCAAATTTTCCAAGTAAAAGGTTGGAGTGTGTATGCATGGCATAATAAATGGCGACTCGGCTAGGAAAATGCTCGAAGCATTTTAAAATGCATAACCCTCCAAATACCCAAAATCTTTGGTTTACACTCATTCTAGTCAATCCAAGAAGTGAAAACACAATCAAAACTAGGACACAACAAAAGTCTGAGATGAAACTAAAATTGTTTTGTGTGTGAAAAAAAATTTGCTCCCCTCAATAAGCATTTCCATGATCAAAGTGAAATAGGCTCTACCCAACCTACATAGTTTTGAGTTAAATTTCTAACGTGCAACGATGTCCTGGGCATAACTCTACTGCCAGACAGGCGTCTATAGCCCTGATAGAGATACCTTTGGTTCTCTCTAAGCATTGTTCTACTGCCAGTCAAGCATCCATAGCCTTAGTAGAGATACTCGAATCACCCTTGTTGATTGAGTTCATTTTCAGACTTTTATTTTATTTCCTCTTTTTCTCAAATGTTGATTCTTTTAAAGTATATTTTTTGGTTTTCCCTCAATCATTAAGCAGTGAAGCCTAAGTAGCGGGTTGAGAACCATGGTGGACATCGTGAAAGAAATGTAACCCTTTAAATTTTTTACTTGGAATAGAGCTACCCCACCTGATGTAAACTAACTGATGGATTTCTTAAGATGTGCAAAGCGTGATAGACTTTCAAAACTCCCCAAAACTGCATAATGTACTAAGTCCTAATCCATGCTAACATTCCCCAGTTTGAAAAGGATGAAGGTAAATCAAATTTTTCAAAGCAACTAACTGATCAAGTGTTTGAAAATATAGATAGCAGACTCTCAACAAACTCACCTCTCGGTATAACTTGCATACAACAACTCAATTTCCACTATCAACGAGAGGAACCCCCAAAAGAAAGAAAAGAAATAGACAAGAAAAGAGAGAAGCAAAAGAAAAGAGAAAATAGACACGACAAACCAGCAAAGCCAAAATAGAAAAACGAGAACCAAAAACAGCAAACAAACAGCCAAAGACAAAAAAAACAAACAAACAAACAAACAAACAAAACCCAAAATAAATGAAACGAGAGGACACAGAAAAAAGAAAAATAACAGAACAAAAGAAAAGAAACCAAAACAAAAAGAAAACCAACTAAACTAAAAACTAATACTAACCAATCCTAATCCTAAACTAACTCCAAAATTGAGCTCTGGAAACACAAAACAACAAAAACCTATACATTGACCCGACTAATTTTTCATTATGTGCAGAAATCTTAGTTTGCTAGGTATGGTTCTGAATCTAGCAAATTTATCTTTATACTAAGAAATGAAAAGTTTATGTCCAGTAAATTCATTCTAAGGGTATAAAATGTGAAACATTAGTCGTTTTAGGTTCTCATCCTTGTCATGATTTACCCACAAAAAGATTTTATTATCCCCAACATCATAATCAAACTGAAAATTATCAAAATACAAAGGATGATGAAAGGACACCACCTAATTTAAAAGATCTTCAGTTGCTAATGTGGACTTGTGTTGTATGAATTCCTTCTCACAAGGTCTCAACTCATGGAACACCACTCTATTCCACTCCAGTACATGCATGTCAACATAAAGGACATCCATTAATGATGTATCATTATTATGTAAGACATCCAAACCAGGTTCAAAAATTTCATGCATATCCCTATCACAATCAACACTAGGCTCAAACAATAAACTAGTGTATTTGACCTCACAGGGATTATAAACTTCGATCACATTCTCAATAGCATAGATTTGACCAGTTAAATAGTCATCTTCCTCGATTGTTAAAGTAATTGGTTCAACTCTTTCTTTACCTACCATAGCAATCTCCCAAGCTAACAAGAAATTTGGACAATTTACATCAAAATGTGAACCAAAAGGATGAATCCTACAGGAATCACATAAAGCAAGGTTTTTTATGCAATTAGAATACCCATGAGCTAACATTGTTGCATTCAACTCAAATATGAGCTCGAAGATCCTCTCGGTCTCCTCAGATGAACAAAGTTGCAAATCATCTCAATCATCAATTTGTGAAGTCTTTGAAACTTCTCCTTCATGTGCTACAACATTGTTTGTATCATTCCCTTGCATGTCGCCTATAAGAGTATCAAAATCAACCTCCAATTCATCATAGTTAATGCTAGCAATGTCAGTATATGTCAAACAAGGATTCTCTTCAAATAGCTCATTTGACTACACAGAATCAAGGGCAGGGAAATACTTATCCTTTTCTTGTATCTACATGTCATCAAACTAAAGTGTAAGTTAGTGTCAAGTTCACCGTTGTTAAGTTCAAATTCATCAAAGCATGATAAATAAGTATCATCTTCAAACAAATCATTCTGAAGTGATTCAATTTCAATGGCAGCCTCTTAACAGTTCATTTGATATTCTTCTACTTCATGTGCTTGGCCTTCATCATATATCCCTTGCTACAAAAAAGCAATAAACTCCTCCATGTAAGAATTGTCATTAGTATTGAAATCAAATACGTTTTCTTGACATGCATAAATCTTATCTAATTGATTATTGGGCAAGTACCCTTGACAAATCTGCATGTTTTTTTGACCTTCCTCCTTTGAAGAATCAATTTGGTATTCAACCTTTTTCCCTTCACCACGAGATTTATTTGTAATTTCATCCAGAAGTATGGTGTTCTCTGTTTCAATCAGTTCATTTTTCAAATCAGTAGAGTCACTTTTTGGGGTTAACTTATTAATAGATGTTTCTTCATTATTAATGATCATGAAAGAGTTTATGAACGTATCAATAAATTCACTTTCCATATCGAGCAAATCTATGCAAGGTAGGGAAACTTTATCTGTCATAGTGTTAGTGCCATTTCTAGTTCTCTCATTGTCTAGTTATGTACTCTTGTTTTTCATGATATAACTTTAGCTATGGGGTGTTTTTCATTTTGGCATGTGGGTTAAGTGGGCTCCCACAAGGGTTGAGCTCAATGTGTTTGAATTCACTTCTGGTGGGTGTTTCTCCCTTTGGTTCTTTTTTCTTTCCTTGTTTCCTTCATGGGTTAAAACACTGGCTAGGATTTCTTTTTCCCATACGGGTCTACAGGTTTCTTTTTTTATTCTACTCATTTGTTCTTTTTCTTTGGTGACCTGTCCACCCAGTTTGTGTTTTACTTATGGTCCCCTCGAGCCCCATTTTTTGTTCATTACCAGCTCCTTGTTATCGCATTCACCGGACCCGCTTCTACTTCAGCGTGACTTTTGTCTCTCGGGGTGAAGTCTCGACGACCCCGGCTTCTCTCCCCGAAATCTTTCTCGGCCTATGTTGGTTGTGTAGGGGAGATGTCTCCCCAACTCCTTTGTGTCTCACTGACAGGCTTTCCTTTCGGTGTGATGGTTGCCATTCGGGGTGAAGTCCTCCCAAACTCCTCTTGGTCTCACCAAAAAGAGCATACAGAAGTCTCTCGGCGTGAGTTCTGGCTATCGATATAACTTTTTTCTGAATTCGAGAGGTCTTGGCGAGTGACCTTCGGTCTCGCCGATGGAACATAAAGGGTCTTCGTCGGCATAAGCTTTGAGTTGTCACAGCGACATTGCATTGGGGGTTTCTTTCAAATACTTTTGGTGAAAGTTATTTTCTTCGGGGTGAGGTCTTCCCGACTCCCCTTGGTATCCCCGAGATCCTTTTTGCCACCCCCCACTATGCGTTTAGAATGACTATGGGGTCTTGGGATGATGTCTTCCCGACTTCGGGATGTCTCCCCGAAACCCTGTCCTATCGGCTTGTGTCTGTTGTGTCGAGGAGATGTCTCCCTGACCCCTATTTGTCTGGCTAACTATGGTGGCCCCCTTTTACTCTTCGGTGTGACTCCCTTCGGCTGTGGTGGCTTCGCCAAGATCTCTGGCCAACTCGGCCATCTCTCCCCGACTCTATGGTGCACTTGGTATCCTATGTGGACTTCGTTGGATGTTTTCCGACCTGGTAGCCTCTTGTCGACTATGATGAGCACTCGATGTAACATATGATTCTCGGCCTGTGGTCTCCTTGACCTCTTTATGTCTTGCCGATGGTGGTAGCCTACTTCAATGGCTGATAGAGATTTAAAAGGTGGTCATCTGAACATGGACGATCAATGGTCAAGTTTCAAACTAAACCACAGTCAGGATTTGGTATTGACGGTGCGCATGAAAACCAGAAGCCTGGAGCATTCATGGTGACGCGGCTTTGGGACAAGGACGGAATGGCTCGAGTATGGACACGCGGATTTGGTGGAGGATTTGGTGCAAGTTGATTGATCTTTGTTTGTGTAGGAATGTCTCTCCTAACAGATATCCGACCAGAGGCATTTATGACACCAAAGAAGTTGTTGAAGGTCACAGCGAGGGTTTTGATTGGTCATGATGCAGTTGGGGTTTGACATGGCATGTTGATGTGGCTCTGAGCTGGATGGCAATCCCTGGACTGTTTAAAATGAATTTCTGAATCATTTGTAGAGGTCTTCGGCTAGAAGTTAGAACAAAATCTGAAGAGAAGGGCACCGAGTCACAGAGTCAGATTACTATCAGAGTTCAGGGTCTAGGGTCTATAATCAGTTAAATTTTGAGGTCTTGGACACATGTATGAATCTGAATGTATAGATTGAGGTCTTTAAGTCTCTCCTTTGTATTGTGCATATGGATTGTTAATGAAAGTTGATCAAGGATCATTTCATTAACCATTTTAATGTAATGTATCACTGTCTGTTCTGGTTGTTTCTCTTATTCAAGGAATAAGTTAAATGCTTTAATCATATTAGAGATTCACATGTATGATAGGAGGATTTGATAAGTAGTCATATAGATCTAATCACTAGTTGTGAGACTAATAAGGTTAATCTTGCAAAGACTTTTTATGTCCATAGTAATCATTCCTTCTATTTGCAAGTTATTGTGACTCCTAGCCCAAGAATAATGGCACTAATCTGATATTTGTTGTATGTCTTTAGGGTTCTAGTCTTCTTGCTCAAGATCAATCATTTTATTTAATCAATCTTGTTTGATGTCTTGCCCTACCTCCTGGTTGCTACATGTATTGTGTTACTGAGAATTAAGCCATATTTGAGGTTCTCAATACTTGGCATCAGGAGTCATCAGCTATAAAAAGCAATGTTTGATCTTCTTAAGGCATTGTGTGGGTATACCCGCCCTGGTTCTACAAAGCCTAGAGTGCAGAAGATCTCAGTCTTTAACTGAATCTTGTCAGTTGGTCCAGGTCCTCCGAGCTACCCTTGATTGGAGTTGGCTACTCCATAGGTAGAATAGGAGACCAACTTGGTTAAAAGAAGAAAAAGAACTAGCAAATTGGCGACTCTACTGGGGAGCGAACTGAATCTGGCCTTATGAGTCATATTATGTGCAAGAGTCATATCTTTGTATGGCATGGTTATGTTCAAAGTTTGAAGAATCTCAGGCCTGGAGAAAGTTTTGTTGTAGTGAGCCTCAAATATTTATGGTGCTCTACTGGTGGAATGAACTCAGAGAAGAATGTACATGTGTGTGAGCTTCATACCATTTGAAGTTTTGTCCTCTGCAAAAAGGTGGCGACTCTGTCAAGGTAAACCCATTGAAGATTTGAAGAAAAGTACCTGATCTGCAATGTTTCCAGGTTTTCTTCATGTATTTGAACATTTGAGAAAGAAATTTTGTTTCCCTATTTAGTGATTTAGCACTGCTAGAGGGAAAGATAGTATATGATGTTAGCACATTTCCATTTGTTGGATCTATTCAATGTAGTTGCAGTTCCATTTTAAGATTGTTGTCTAGTGCTCAAAGTCTCAATTTGTGTGGATGATTAGAATGTACTTGTATACCCTAAGGGTGGTCATCCACTTGTACTATCATATGCTAGTCATTATTGTAATTGTGCACAGTTAGTGAGCCTTGATTTGTAATATCTATGGATCATCAAGCCATAGGATGGAATGTCAAGAGGCTTCCTAAGTCTGATAAAGACTCAAGGATGCACAAGACTAAGATAAGGCCTAGATGGAAGGTTGTATTTGAAAGAGGTCTCAGAGAAATGGATGAGAGACACCTAATTTTTCAACGGCTTAGAGACAGTCAAACTGTATCTACTTGTCAGGTTGTCACACCAGTTGTTAATTCTTTTGACCCATTGTATGCTCAGTTAGACTTTTCATGGGTTGATTACAAAGTTGAATGTATGTCAGCTCAAGCATATAAAGAGACGCCTAGATTTCATGGATATAATGTTTGCGGAGGAGGTGCACATGTCGAGAGTTTCTCCAGTTTCATGGAGAAACATTCTTTTAAATATCAGGATACATGGATGAGATTTTTTGTCAGATCCCTGGAAGCTAGAGCTCAGGATTGGTATTTGATTTTCCCTAATATGTCTTTTCCTTGCTAGGATGAATTAGTGGCTGCTATAGAGAACAATTTGCAAGAGATCCTTTAGACCTGGTCAAAAGGTTAAAGCAAATTAAGAAACAAGATGAGGAGTCAAGTGTTGATTTAAGTCATAGATTTGCTACTGCCTTGTCACTAATCCGAGAGAATTTTAGACCTAGCACTCCATGTTGTATCCACATGTATTTTGAAGCTTATGAAGAAGGATCTAGTGCATTATTGAAATAATTCAAGATACTGAGCATGCAGATGGCCTACACAGTCCTAGACAGTCTGGAGAAGCAGAGAAGTGAATATATACAGAGCCTGTTGTCTTCAATGATCAGCACATGCTCTGATGAAGACAATAATCATATACAAATGAGTGATCTGTCTTCTTTAGACAAGTGCATAGTTGAGAAGGTTGAAAGTGATGGTGTTGCTTCATTAGATGATCAGGAAGTTGTCTTTAAACAACTTGCAGGGGTGGTGTCCCAAGCAGAAAATCAGAAGTTCAGTCTCCCAAACCAAGAACCTGAAGAGGAACATCAGTTGGTCTTGTTCTTTGAAGAAGGGAAGTGTAATCAGCAATGTGATGAGACAATTAAGTAGTTCAAGTGCACAAATGAGTGCAGTCTTGACACAAGTCTTCATGAGAAGACAAATGAAGTTGCTAATTCAGGGAGTGCCCTAGAGGATATCAGGTTTGATTGTGAAGATGTGGATTTCTACTCTCATGAGGATTATCTTTTTGAAGATACCTTGGGATATCCTGGTTTGCTGCTTAGTGTTGCATCCAGTCTGTATGAAGGTCAAGAAGAGGAAATGGTTGAGAAAATGGATCAAAGCAGTGATCCATTGAGCATTGAGCAAATGTCAGATTTATTGACCACAGAATATCAGAGGTATGCACACAACAACTCTATGTTGTTGTGGGCAACTCCTATCGACCTCGAAGTTATGATGACCTCCTAGATGCAAGGTATGACACAAGTGAGTTTGGTTCTATCTTTGATGGTGAGCCAGCTGATCATGATGTGCATGACATTGTGCATTTTTTGTCTACTAACTTGAATGATCCTAGGCATGAATCCTCTTACATGGAAAATGGTGTTGATTCCAATGAGGGATCAAGTTGTGCATCTGAACCAGAATTGTTTTCTATTGAGCAAGCTTATGATACAGAAGGTGATCATACCTCATGTTCAGAAGATAATGAAAGTCTGACAGCAGATGTGGATGAATCAAAATTTTCTAATTATTCCCACTACCAGTATGATGAGGAAAAAGGCCAAGTAAAAAGAGGAAGTGGGGGTAGAAGTCTAGACCATCATTGCATCAATGATGTGCCTCCTCTCACTAAAAAAGATAAAGAGCAGTTACAAAGTGTGCTAATAGAAGTGTATCTCTTTCAATGCACTTAAAGATAGTTTTCATAAAGAGCTAGATCTTTTGGTAAGTGTTTGTGATGGTTCAATTTTTTTCATGCAAACTAATGATCAAGATGAGCATAACAGTTCCAGCCATGTAACAGATTGTAGGTGCTATCTTTGCCAGCTGGATGGAGTTTTCACAAAATGTGATAGTATGCAGAGCATTGAAGCAAGTTTTTTTCAGCTTCAGGATGATATAATTGATAAAAATGATGGCCTTTTGTCACATGACAGTCAGCGTTTTGAGGATATGCCTGATTCTCAAATGCATAGTGATTTTGAAAATGTTTATAATGTTGAATGTGCTGACCTCTTGAGAAGTACTAACATGTTTTATCAGGCAGATGGTTGTGATCAGATTGTGTCTTCATGTGGTCTTAACCATCATTCACAAGTTTTTCCATCAAATACAAAATCAGAGAATCAAGAGGTTGTCAATGAGAAGTTTATTGGATTTGGTTGCCAGTTGAAGATAAGACTAAACAGAGAACAAGTTTTCACTTGCACAGAGGCAATCAAATACTTGTGTTTGCAGAGGTGCATTCATTTATATTGTTGCAGATTGGCAGAGGCAAGCACAAGGTAGGGAATGTCAGCTCATTTAGAAGAATTGTGTTTGACAGAGGAAAGTTGTGGCTTCACATTTTCATTTGGTGGCCTAGTGTCATCAAATGAAATAAAGAATCAACAATGTGACTCTTGAATTGCCTATTCATGGACAGTTCTTGAAGTTGTAATTCTCTTGAGGTATCTCTTTTCCATGAACAATAGCTTAGGGTTTGCTTTTCATTTTGTTTTTTTGTTTGTGTCTGCTGGCTTTGTCTGGACCAGTTCCTAGTTGGTTTTGGTCTTTTCTGTCTAGTCTGCTCTCCCAGTGATCTGAATTTTGGCTATGCCCACTTAGGGCATACATCCCCCAACTGGAGCCTATGTTAGTGTCACTTCTGGTTCTCATTTTCTAGTTGTGTACTCTTGTTTTTCATGATATAACTTTAGCTATGGGGTGTTTTTCATTTTGGCACGTGGGTTAAGTGGGCTCCCACGAGGGTTGAGCTCAGTGTGTTTGAATTCACTTTTGGTGGGTGTTTCTCCCTTTGGTTCTTTTGTCTTGCCTTCTTGTTTCCTTCATGGGTTAAAACCCTGGCTAGTTTTTCTTTTTCCCATTTGGGTCTGCAGGTTTCTTTTTTTATTCTGGTTGTTTGTTCTTTTTCTTTGGTGACCTGTCCACCCAGTTTGTGTTTTACTTATGGTCCCCTTGAGCCCCATTTTTCGTTCGTTATCGGCCCCTTGTTATCGCTTTCACCGGCCCCGCTTCTACTTCGGCATGACTTTTTGCTCTCGGGGTGATGTCTCAGCGACCCCGGCTTGTCTCCCCAAAATATTTGTCAGCCTATGTTGGTTGTGTAGGGGAGATGTCTCCCCAACTCCTTTGTGTCTCACCGACGAGCTTTTCTTTTGGTGTGATGGTTGTCGTTCCGGGTGAAGTCCTCCCGAACTACTCTTGGTCTCACCGACAAGAGCATATGGAAGTCTCTCGACGTGAGTTGCGGCTATCGATATAACGTTTTTCTGAATTCGAGAGGTCTCAGCGACTGACCTTTGGTCTCACCAATGGAACATAAAGGGTCTTCGTCGGCATAAGCTTTGAGTTGTCACAGCAACATTGCATTGGGGGTTTCTTTCAAAGACTTTTGGTGAGAGTTATTTTCTTAGGGGTGAGGTCTTCTCGACTCCCCTTGGTCTCCCCGAGATCCTTTTTTTTGCCCCCCGCTATGCATTCGAAATGACTATCGGTCTCGAGGTGATGTCTTCCCGACTTCGGGATGTCTCCCGGAGACTCCGTCCTATCGACTTGTGTCTGTTGTGTCGGGGAGACGTCTCCCTAACCCTCATTTGTCTGGCCAACTATGGCGGCCCCCTTACTCTTTGGTGTGACTCCCTTCGTCCATGGTGGCTTTACCAAGATCTCTGGCCGACTCGGCCATCTCTCCCCAGCTCTATGGTGCACTCGGTATCTTATGTGGACTTCACTAGATGTTTCGCCAACCCGGTAGCCTCTTTCCAACTATGATGAGTGCTCGATGTAAAATACGATTCTTGGCCTGTGGTCTCCCTGACCTCTTTATGTCTTGCCGATGATGGTAGCCTGCTTCAACAGCTGATGGAGATTTAAAAGGTGGCTGTCTGATCATGGATGATCAACGATCGAGTTTCAAACTAAACCACAGTCAGGGTTTGGTATTGACAGTGCGTGCGAAAACCAGAAGCCTGGAGCATTCATGGCAATGCGGCTCTGGGACAAGGATGGCATGGCTTGAGTATGGACACGTGGATTTAGCGGTGGATTTGGTGCAAGTTGATTGATCTTTGTTCGTGCGGGAATGTCTCTCCTAATAGATATCCAACTAGAGGCATTTATGAGACCAGAGAAGTTGTTGAAGGTCACAACAAGGGTTTTGATTGGTCACGATGTAGTTGGGGTCTGACATGGCATGTTGATGTGGCTCTGAGCTGGATGGCAATCCCTAGACTATTTAAAAGGAATTTCTGAATCATTTGTAGAGGTCTTCGGCTAGAAGTTAGAACAAAATCTGAAGAGAAGGGCACTGAGTCACAGAGTCAGATTACTATCAGAGTTTAGGGTCTAGGGTCTGTAATCAGTTAAATTGTGAGGTCTTGGACACATGTATGAATCTGAATGTATAGATTGAGGTCTTTAAGTCTCTCCTTTGTATTGTGTGTATGGATTGTTAATGAAGGTTGATCAAGGATCATTTCATTAACCATTTTAATGTAATGTTTCACTGTCTATTCTAGTTGTTGCTCTTATTCAAGGAATAAGTTAAATGCTTTAATCATATCAGAGATTCACATGTATGATAGGAGGATTTGATAAGTAGTCATATAGATTTGATCACTAGTTGTAAGACTAATAAGGTTAATCTTGCAAAGACTTTTTATGTCCAAAGTAATTGTTCCTTCTATTTGCAAGTTATGTGACTCCTAGCCCAAGAATAATGGCACTAATCTGATATTTGTTGTATGTCTTTAGGGTTCTAGTCTTCTTGCTCAAGATCAATCATTTTATTTAATCAATCTTGTTTGATGTCTTTCCCTACCTCCTAGTTGCTACATGTATTGTGTTACTGAAAAGTAAGCCATATTTGAGGTTCTCAATACTTGGCATCAGGAGTCATCTGCTTAAAAAGCAGTGTTTGATCTTCTTAAGGCATTGTGTGGGTATACCCGCCCTGGTTCTGCAAAGCCTAGAGTGTAGAAGATCTCAGTCTTTGACTAAATCTTGTCAGTTGGTCCAGGTCCTCCGAGCTTCCCTTGAGTGGAGTTGGCTACTCCATAGGTAGAATAGGAGACCAACCTGGTTAAAAGAAGAAAAAGAACCAACACAGAGAGTCCATTTTGATGCAAGGATCGAGTTTATCAAATCATGGGGAAGAGCTAAACATCTTCTCACAACTAATCGCATCATTGCAGATGGATTCATTATCATTTTCATGTGCGCTAACTATTTCATCTCCCTCATCAAGTGGATATGTACTTTAGGGATCTTCCATAAGTATTTCTTCAACAATGATCAGCTTTCTGAAATATAATTCCATCCTACCCAGAAAAACATGGTAATCCATCTAGGAGTTTTTATTTGTCTGATGTATCCTACATCCATTTGGGCTAACAAGTTCTAATAGCTTTAGATCTCCTAATTCTTCTAATTTCTCCCTTACTTGATTTTGCGCATGTGGGATATCCAACCAACATGAACCATGCTCCTTTGTCCATCCCTCATCTTGTTGTGCATCTTGCTCAGAAGAAATGTTCAAAGTGTTGGAAGGTATTACTGATTTCTCATGGCAATAGTCTTGTGTTGATATTTCATCTCTTTCAATATCATCGTTAGTATTAACATTTCCAACGAAACTAGATTCTAACTTGATATTTCAATTATGCTCTGACTTTATATCCACTTCATGCCCTTTGTCAAATAAAACATCAAAATGGTATATTTTCTCATCAAATCTTGCTTACAACTTCATTATGATGTAATGGATTATGTGTTGGAGTATGACCAAAAAGAGATGATATAGTTACAACTTCATTGGAAGGTGAACAATTTACCTTTGTGGTTGAATCTTGTAAAGCCTGACTCTCTAATTCACCTTGCACAGGCCTAACTTGATCTGAAGCATTGGAAAATGAGGTGTTTGGAGGATTAGGCAAGTTATAGATATATGGCGAAAATGATTGCATCTAGGTGATGAGTAAACTAGCATAAGACGACAAAGGTTGGCAATTTGCGAGCACAAGATCATCATAGTTGTCACCTTGATTACTCTTGTTTCTAATATCTAATCCAAACTCTTCCAACAAGAGAGATTTATTAAATGCATTACGTAGGGAGGTAACCTCCCTACAACATTTAACTTTCACTACTAATGAAGGATTCAAACCCCACAAATAATGTTTTACTAACACACAATTATTAATAATCATATTTGAATTTAGAACACGCTAAAACATAAAAAGGAACCTATGATTGAATTGGTAAATTGATTCTCGAGGTGCCCATTTCATAGTTGCAAATTGAAATGATGGATCTTGTGCATGCATATAAGGGTCAAACTGATCCAAGAATAGAATTCTTAACTCTGCCATGAACAAATAGAATTTGGTGGAAGATTAATATACCATTACCATGCAATACCTTGAAGTGTTTTGACAAATAATTGATAAATTTTATCCTCATGTTGAACCTAGAGATAAATAACTAAATCCCTGCAAATATTGACATGTTTAGAAGCATTTTGTCCATTATTAGGGAAAACTAAAGGAAGCCTATCATGCATGTGATCATATATTTCATGAATACTGCTAGGAATACACAAAGGGCTATCCATTAGAGCTAGGTTTTCCTAAGATCCAACCCACTCAAACATGCAACAAAACCAAAAACTGCTCAAGTGTCCTTCTAGCACCAGTTCTGTTGATGGCCAAATTGACATAGCAACATGTAGGCAAGATGTAATCACCTTACCTCTCCTAAAAAAGATAAACGGTTGTTAACTTGATCACCTTCCAAGGTCTTGAATGTTGGGTCACAACATTGTTGTTTTGTTGAGTGGTCAATGAGGCTGTAATGTTCAAGGGGCATGTTGGTTATTGAGCGTCTTGGTTGCTACAAGATCGAACTTCTCTCTAAACCTAGTCTAACCGAGGGGTATACAAAAAATAAAAAAGATAGACCAGGGACACAAGAAAAAAAATAGTGTTGATTCATTTAGTTAATCAGACCTGTTACTCTTCAAGGAATTCCTAAACTAAAATGTAGAATAAGTCAACATGTAATCAATACAAAGTTGAACATTCTTTCACAGTGCAAACTTTGACAGCAGATCACAAATCATAATTCGAACAAATGAAAACATAAACTTATTCATTCCTTGAAGCTTCAAATCAAATAATTATTTCCAAAGAATTAAAAAAATTCAAATTATTTCAATTAAATAAATATTAAGAACTTTTAATTTCATAATTGAAATAATAAAATATTTTTAAATTAATGTTATTAAGATAACACTACAATAATATTCCTATATGTTCAACATCCCAGCACAATTTTTCTTTCCAAACTCCAAAATCCTTATTGACAGTCAATAGTTCACTATCAGTGACTTCTAAATTTTTCCAGGAATGGGATCAAAACTTGGACAGGAATGGGAACAAAACTTGGCCAGGAACAAGAATGAGACTTGGCTAGGAACAGGAACAGGACTTGGCCAGGAACGGGAATGGAACTTGGCCAAGAACTTAGCAAAAGTGCAAGGTGTCAATTCCAGTTTGAAACCCAAACCCGAAAGATAGACACACAACGGATGTGAAAAAAATGGAATTGGGTTGAAACCAAGAACATGAACCTTCCAAAGAGGTTCAAGTTCAAGTTCTAGTATGAATCCTAAGCCTGACAAAATAAAAACAACCAAGGTCCAAGGGTTGTGAATAACTCTTGGAAAAGAACAAAACAAAAATCAAAAAACGAAGATGCAATGAGAACAAGTGAAGAGGGAAAAGATGAAATGAGAATGACAAAAGCGAAAAACATAACGAAACAAAAGAAAATAGAGGGGGTCCCCAACTTTGCCAAGAAAAAATTTGGGGCGTGTATGCAAGGAATAACAGGGTCCATCAAAATTCACCTTAATATCTTGCAGTGTTTGTTTCATCCACAATACCTAAGTATAGCAAGATACAACAACAATATATTTAACTTCAGCAATTAATAAAGAAATAGATTCTTGTTTCTTACCTAACCAAGCCACCAATCTATCTCCTAGAAATAATGCACCACCACTAGTGCGCTTTCTATCATCCACATATCCAACTCAATCTGCATCAATGTATGTAGTTAAAGTGAAATCATTGCTAACTGGATACCATAGACCATATTCCAATGTACTCTTCAAGTATTTGAAAATCCTCTTCATAGTTGTAACATGTGTCTCCTTAAGAGGAGCTTGAAATCTAGCCACCATGCAAACAGCTTGCAATGATATCTGGCCTAGTTGTTGTAAGACATAAAAGACTTCTAATCATGGACCTATATAATGATTGATCTACTAATTTAGATTCATCATCTTTGTTGAGCTTACATCTAGTGACCATAGGTGTGCTAACTGGCTTACAATCTTCCATCTTAAACACCTTGAGCATTTCCTTAGCATACTTAGTTTGAGATATGAATATCCCATCATTAGTTTGTGCTATTTGTAAACCAAGGAAGAAGGAAATTTCTCCAAGCATTGACATCTCAAATTCATTTTTCATTTAAATGGAAAATTCTTTACACATGTTGTCATTGTTGCCCCCAAAAATGATGTCATCTACGTCCACAACAACAATTACCATATGCTCACCTTAACATTTTTAATACAAATTATTGTCAACAATACTTTTCTTATACCCTTGTTGAATATATTTGTCTAACCTAGAATATGAAGCCCTAGGGGCTTGTTTTAAACTATATAGAGATTTTTTCAATTTGTATGCATAACCTTTGTTTTCAATCACAATAAACCCTTCAGTTTTCTCCATATAAATTTCCTCATCTAGATAACCATTAAGAAATGCATATTTTACATCCATCTCGTATACGTTGAACTTTTTATAAACTGAATATGCAAGAAACATTCTAATAGCTTCAAGCCTAGCAATAGGTGCAAATGTCTCACCAAAATCTATACCCTCAACTTGAGCATAACCCTTGCAAACTAATCTATCTTTTTTTCTTGTTATCTTCCCATCATCTAGTTTATTTCTAAACACCCATTTTGAGCCTATGACATTCTTATCAGCAGGTCGAGGAACAAGTTCCTACGTCTATTTTTTCTCTATTTGATTAATTTCTTCATTCATGTCTTCAATCCAGCTTTCATCCTTACTAGCTTCTTCAAAAGACAAGCTCTATTTTAGATAATAAAAAATAGTTTACCTGATATTGTTGAGCAAGATTTCTTCTAGTCATGACACCATCAGATTTGTTCCCAAGAATTTGCTTCTCAAAATTATCTCTTTTAACAAAGTTGGGTGATGCTTTTGGAGTAGTATCTGGTTTTTCTTCTTCTTTAGCATCACTTTCCTCTTGTGGCTCTTCTTTTGTAGATTCTTGTTTCTCTTCATAAACAGGCACCTGTAAATGCATGTCATCTTTGTGTAATTGTTGAAAGTGATCTTCATCCACTCTGACATTCACACTTTCCACTATTTTTTGTAACATTTTACTGTAGCACTTGTAGGCTTTGCTTGTAGATGAATAACCTAAAAATATTCCTTCATCAGATCTTCCCTCAAATTTACCCAAGGTATCTTCATCCCTTTTTATAAAATTGTTATCAACAAAGTATGCACCCTAGTGCTAAGTTGTCAACTTAACTACATGTTGATACATGGGAACACTCCTAGGCCTATGGGTTGCCTAAAAATTGGAGTGAACCTCTAGAAAAGGTTGGTTCCTCTTGCTTGATCACCTAGAACTTGATCAATCCTACTTATTTTGAAGGAAAAGGGTAAGAAGGAAATGGAAAATAACTTAAAATGCTTGAAAATGATTAACTACAACTAACTAGGTGATGTACCAAATTGTTCTCATACCTATAACTTACTAGTTTGGACTTATAGTGGCTTAAAAAGAAGTTCTACAGCACAACCTATGTCTTTTAACATACCACCCATCAATATTTCATAAAAAAGGGCACCAATTGATGATGTTCTGGAAGGAAAATGAGATATTTCACAACCAAAATAGCCCAATAAGTTTTGCCACAGTTTACAACCTATTTGAAAATGTTTGAATTTGTTTACAAGTGTTTATTTTGATCATATTTTGAGGTTTTGAGATAAAACGCAGCAAAATGAACCAATAAAACATATATAACCAGCCACATAAAAGGCAGAATTTAAACTAAAATTGATGACAAAGAAGCATTACACAAGTGTTGATCCAAAATAGATTGTCTTCATTGCTTGAAAATTGAAATTACATGAAAACGTTCAATCATATGCTTGACTGGTTTCGAGTTACAATGCTTGTTTTCAGTTTGAGAAGAGCATGAGCAAGCTACAAATCATTCAAATTACAAGTAAGAACTAGTTTGAAACTAAGTTCAAACTTTCCTGTATTGATGCAGAGTAGGGAAGCAATCAACCAATAAACACAATCTCAATCAAAAACAACTCAACAAGTCATAAAACTTTAACTTCTCCTTATCACATCAAACCTTCAGTATCTCCTTGTAGCATTGCCAATAGAGAGAATCAGGTATATCTTTTAGAGAAGGCCCTTCCAACATAGGATGAGCACCTTTTCAGATACCCATTAGGGCATACAAAAACATATCACAAAACATCACTAGGTCACTTTGGACCAATTCCTCCAAAATCAAGCAACTACGTTGTCCTCCTTGGCCAATTAGGCCACTTTTACAA
The DNA here is from genome assembly GCA_007258455.2 of Sequoia sempervirens. Lineage (NCBI taxonomy): Eukaryota > Viridiplantae > Streptophyta > Pinopsida > Cupressales > Cupressaceae > Sequoia > Sequoia sempervirens. The sequence continues at coordinate 132,118 of VDFB02102399.1, read as the reverse complement.
AGCAACACCTATGCAATCACTCCCTCAAGCCCAAAACCCAATTGGGAACTCATAACTAGTCATCAAACACTTTGAATCAACTAAATTTTCTAGGTGAAACACCTTCCAAGCCGCCCTAACACCAAACCCTCGTTTTGCTTAGTTTAAGCTGGGATTTATTGAAAATAACCATTAGAGACCTTTCCAAACCTTCCAATGGTTCTAACGCACCCTAACAAGCCTTCACATGCTTAAAAAATCCTTAGAAGTTTCCACCCCAACAGATTTCAGTCATTTACACCCTCAAACCACTCAATTTCACCCAAAATACTCACACTAGCCAACTAGGGCATCCTACAAAACCCACCGACTCACCTCCCCTGCTCACAAGAGACATTCTAAACACCTAACCATACCTATTTGGGCCATTCCATCAAGCCACGAAAATTACAATAGATGGAATGGCCAATTATTTCATTTTGAAGTCTTCAAACCCTTGAAACTGTGTTACAGACCTGTTCAAGGAAGATTGCTCACCAATTCTTTAATAATTGATAAAATATAATCCTACAAAAGAAAAAAAGGCTCTCAACATAGTCCCCTATCAAAATCAAACCACCTTTTCTCAATCACTTACATTATGAGCTCACATAAAGCTCTGCAACAACAAGTTTTTAATGCAACACACAAAAAAGAGAGGGTTTTTAATTCATTCCTTCTACAAAAGTGAACAATAGAGAGTTGCCTCGAATTTTAGAGGCCTTTTTAAATTCTAACCCCTCGAAAACAAACCAACTCAACCACCAAAAACCAACTTTCAAATATTTTATTGTTGGTATTCCTCTACTTTGTAAATTTGTGCAACTTTGCATATGACAATTTTACAACATTTTGTAACTTTTACCATATTGAACCTAAAGACCCTAAAACTCGCCAATTACAACAAAATGGTCTCAAAGTACCTTATTCATGACCAAAAACATTAAGACACCCTAAGTACTAACACTTGACCCCTAATTTCAAAAGCATGGCCTAGGTGCCCCTGCACCATATATCCCTTCAACACATGATAGAGAATCTAGGAGAGAAATAAAGAAAGAAGAATTGATTAGGAGACCTGGTCCAAGAATTAAACTTCATGCTTGCACTTGGCTTCCAAGTTGGTTTTATCTTCAACTGTTGTTGGGTCGGATGTAACTGATTTTTGGCCAAAAGACCCCTTCAAACTGCTCCAACTTGCTTCATTGATGAAGAAAAACCACCTTCTTTGACCTATTTATGGATAGGGCCTTTAATTTTACTCTTAGTTGCTTGAAAATAGCTAGAAAATGTCCCCAACTACCCCTATTTTTACTCCACCACATGGACAACTCATCTCAACCTCCTCCTAGATGCCCTCCACTTGCTGCTCAAGTCACCACATGGCTCCTAAATCTCCTCTACATGATGCCCAACTGCCTTGGGTCGGATGGAATTGGTTTTGGACAACTAGAACCCTCATAAGTGCTTGAAAAGTCATCTAACCGCCTCAAACTTCCTCTTAGATGCTTGACTACCCATAGGACTTAGTTGCACATGTCAAAAATGATAAAAGGAGTCCCAAATCTATTGCTTTTATATCTTTGTTTGATAGGTGGATGATTGATTGAATTCTATTGAACTACCTTCTAGATGACTTCAAACTACTCTTATCTCCATTATATCCTTGCCACATTTCCATTCTCCACTATGCATGATTTTTCTTAAGCATGTTCAACTATCCTCAATTGCAATCACTTTGAAGCTTTTCAGACCTGATCCTTTGATTTAACACTGCCATTTGTGTCATGGTATCTTGAACACTTAATCTCTATACTCTTGGATTCCTACAATAACTTTTATATCTTTGTTTGATAGGTGGATGATTGATTGAATTCTATTGAACTACCTTCTAGATGACTTCAAACTACTCTTATCTCCATTATATCCTTGCCACATTTCCATTCTCCACTATGCATGATTTTTCTTAAGCATGTTCAACTATCCTCAATTGCAATCACTTTGAAGCTTTTGAGACCTGATCCTTTGATTTAACACTGCCATTTGTGTCATGGTATCTTGAACACTTAATCTCTATACTCTTGGATTCCTACAATAACCTGCCAAGTAGCATTTTCTGTTCATCTCTATTGTCATTATGATCGATTCTTCAAGGACTTATCATCTTCGTGATAACTTTAGTTTTCACTATTGTGTCTATCACTAACTACCAACTTTACCACAATGGATGGGTCTCCCTTGACACTAGCTATGTTAGAGAGTACCTTAGTCTCATCTCACTGTGCTATCTCACAATCAATGCCACTATGACCCTAATGAGTTTTTTGTATTTTCAAGACTATTACACTCATTTCATAATTCTAGCTCTAAGTGCACAAATTTGCAGTATCATCCCTTTTCTAGGATATTCTTGACATCTTAGGTAGATTCAGCAAGCCCATTCACAAGACTGCTCCCTTGATATCTTCTATACTTTTATCACTGTCACTTGAACCTTTATCTTCAATTTCTCTCTATTTATACTTTTAGACTCCAACTGATGTCCTCTTATGGGCACCACCACTATATTCTTCAAGGTGAAAAGCAAGATTTACTTGGAAGAATAAAGTGACATTCATATGAAATTCTTCATCTTGGTTGTCCCTTTGTATTTATTCCTACACGAACTGTCATGCACATCTCTAGTACTGATTGTCACCCTCTACATTTTCTATTGATTATCCCATGATCTGCCATCAAGCCTATGACTACCCTTTAAAATTTACCATTCATCATCTAGTTGTCCTTAAAATGAATGCCCTCTTGTCAAAACATTGCCATGAATGTCCCTCCATAGTGATTAGACTACATTTATAAAGTTTAGAATTTGTTTCCCTTACTTATTTTAAGTGAGCCTTTCTTATGCATCTCACATGCCTTGAAAAGTGACTATTGGCCTTGAGACTGTCAACCTCTTGTAGACTGTACCTTTTATGATTCATTTTTTTAGCTATACCCTAATTTAGCACTTTGAATCAACTCCCATAGCACCCATTTGCTTCTATCCAAGCATAATATTTCAATCATACAAAATTTTGAACCCTTCACTTGGAATGTCATATTATGAAGACTTTCCTGCCTTTATTATGCTAAGATCACTACCATGACATTCATCTATGACTACTTTGTGTGATAGTTGTTTGGTGACTGTCCTTTAATTGCATACATTACAAATTGCTATTATGAAATGACAACAATTTGACAATGCATAGTGCATACTCTTGAACACTCCAACATTCTCCTCCTAATTAGTGGCACTATATCTTATTGATGTCATCACAAGATTTATTGTAATCTCAACAATATTGTATCTTGCTTGTATATACATTCAAGACTGCTTCTCTTTGTGTATTTCATTGTTATCTTCAGCCTTTTGAACCATAAAGCTAACTTCAAACTTTTCAAGCTTGTGTAGAATACTTAGGGTTTAAATGGGAACATTTGTGCATATCATGGTTGTCCATGTGAAGACTTCCCTTCTAATGACTGCAGCTTTGACCTTTTAATCATTTTGTCTTATTACAATCATTCATTTTTCCCTCCATGTAACTGACCTACATAGAAATGTAATATGTGCTTGTCTTGAACAAGGGCCAGAATCTATGAGGTTTTAGCATAAAACTACAAATGATCTATGTTAAACCCTACCCTTTCAACTATAAAGTTGTGAAGAATGCACACAAGTAGAGCTAAAGCAAGAGAAATTCAAAACAACAAACACTTGAAGTCATAACTTAATAAGTTGTTATGAAAGTGAAACTATGAACCTACATGTATATCCATCTTTCTAGATGCTAGAACATGTAGAAATAGATGTTGCAAGCTCCCAAGATCTCTCTCCCTTCTTGGCACCTTTCCAAAACATATCCAATCTTTTCCTCGGTTTGCAACGTGCCCAAAATTTGTTCCTGCTCTCTATGCTTTCTTTCAGCATCATAGAGACAAAACCCTAAACAAAAATCCTTGTTGTGTTGGGTTCCAAAATTGAAACCTCCTTCTTTTCCCCCCAAAAGGACTTAGTCAAAACTAAGAACTTTCAACATGGGACTACTCTCCATATGCTCGTGGTTTTGGAAACAATAAGGTTTTGATACTCGACAAAATAATTTCCCTTGACAAATTCAAATAACTAACAAACCAATACTTTGCATATGAATAAATGATATCACTCAATGATAGAAAAAACACCTTAGTAATCTTCTAAAATGAGATTACAACCTTTTAATGTAACATAATCAATTTTTCCAAAGGCTATTTTAAGTCAAGGAGTAAAATAGACTAACATTTTTGGTGACCTTTGTGGCTGTTTTGCCTACTAAAACATGAAATACCAGCTGCCTAAACCTATCCATTGGGCATGGAGTCAACAAGAGACCTAAAACAACTCAAAACCAAACTAGACACAGCTGCAAGACACTCAAAAACTAGGAAAGCAAACTAAAACCACTACTCTAAACTGACTCAAACTGGAAACAAATGTGCAACCTACACTTAGAGTAAAACAAAACTTAATGAAACATCTACACCAACACTTATTAGACTCCTAAAAACCTACTCTAATATGTACAAAAGGCTGAAAGCACCTTAGAAACAACTACTTGAGATGAATCCCATTAACTGGGATTGGTTCCATTTCTCCATCCAACTTGGACAGCTAAAAGGCATTGTGTTGTTTGCACTCCATAATCATGTATGGCCCACTCCAAAAGAATCAAAATTGGAGTGCTTTTTGGGCCTGCTCTTTAACTCATCCCATTTCAAGACAATATCCCCTTCTTTGAAAGTTCTAGGGGTGGCTCTCTTGTCAAAAGATATTTTGACTTCCACTTGGTGGATTTCCATATTCTTCATAGCCTCATTTCTCTTCTCCTCCAACTCAACCAGTTGTGCCAACCTTGCTACCATTGGCTCTTCTTCTAACATATCTAGCTGATTGACCAAATCAAGAGCTGGAAGCTCATTGGAGATACGTAATCTTGCTTTTTTCCCATAAACCAGAATGTAAGGAGAGTTCTCAATTAACCTTTTGGGAGTGATTCTATCAACCCATAGAGCTGATTTCAACTTGGTATTCCATGCTCTCTAATTATCTTCAATGGTCCTCTTTATGATTCTTATTAAGTTCTTATTAGTGGACTCAGCTAGTACATTACCTTGAGGATAGTAATTTGAAGATGTACTCAGAAATATGTTATTTCGGACAGCCCACTCACTTATTCTTGAACCCACAAATTCCAAGGCATTATCTGAGATGATTAAATCATGTGTACCAAATCTCGTTACCAAGTCCTCATAGAAGTTAAAGACAGCAGTTTCATTTACTTCATTAAGAGGTACATCTTCTACCCACCTTGTGAAATAATTAGTGGCTATAAGAACCCACTTATGATCAACACTTGAGGGTGGATTGATGACTCCAATGAAGTCTAAACCCCACTTCATAAAGGGTTGTTACACCTAAATTGGGGGCAATGGGAGAGCTGCTAACTTCTCTTTACCTACAAATAAGGCACATTATTTTCACTTCCTTACCCACAAGTGTGAATCCTTGAATAAAGTAGGCTAAAAATAACCTGCTCTCATTATCTTAAGGGTTGTAACTCTTGGTGAAAAGTGTCCACCAACTGTCCCTTCATGAAACTCATGCAAAATCTTGTTAATTTTATCAAATTATACACATCTCAATAAGACTATTCTAGCTTGAAATACCTTCATTTGGCTCTATCCATCCCATTAGGATACGCACCAATTTGTAAAAAATGGACCATTTCTTGCACCCAACTTGTTTCAAGCAATTGGTACATTTGTTTGTTCTTCATCTAGGAGAGCTAGGACATCCTCCTCATCATTTCCTTCCACTTCACCTGAATGACCAACAAGCTACTCACACAAGCCTTTACTATGAATTATCTTGCTTACCTTGATTTCTATGTCATATTCCTTGACTTTAGTAATCCAACTAGTTCTTTTCTCTCCCAAGTATTTGCTCAACAAAAATTATTTGACACTAGAATGAGCAACCAGCAACTTCACTTTATTGTTAGAGAGCATATGTCTAAACTTTTTCAAACTTTTAACAATATAAAGTACATGTTTTTCAACAAAGGTGTACCGTAGCTCATAATCATTTAGCCCCTGACTGTAAAAGGCTATAGGCTACTCCAAACCTTGGTCATTCTATTGTACCAACATAGTTCAGATACTATCAATGTTACCATATGCATACAAGACAAAATCCTTAGAAAAATCAAGATTTAAGAGAGTAGGAGCTGAGGATAATGCTTCTTTTATTGCTTCAAAACTCCTTTTACCTTCCCTTGTCCAGCTAAAAGAAAAGTTCTTTTTTAACATAGTTGCTAGAGGCTTCAATAACTCAGCACAATCAGGTATAAATATTCTAACAAAGTTGATTCTACCAAGGAAATTTTGTAGCCCCTTTCTTATGTGTTGGTAAAGGAAGAGCCAAAATAGCACTTACCCTCTCAGGATCAATAGTAATACCATGTTTTGAGACAATATAGCCCAGCAAATTCCCTTCATGAACAACAAACACACATTTTTTAGGATGAAGAGAAACATCAAACTCTCTACATCTCTCAAAATTCTACCTTAAATGATATAGGTGATCCTTTTCTTCCTTGGAGTAAACTATGATATCATCTAAATATACCAGCACTATCTTGTACATTAAGCTCTAAAATGACATATCCATAGCTCTCTGAAAAGTTGCACCATTGGACAAACCAAAGGGCATCTTCTTATAGGCCATGGTACCCCATTTTGTGGTGAATGTTTTTTTATATTGATCTTCTTCTTTGACTAAAATCTAGTTATAACCAAAAAATCCATCAAGCAAGGAAAACCTCTCTGATCCTGAAACTACTTGCAGTATTTGTTCCATTGAAGGTAAGGGATAGTGGTATTTGAGTAAGGCTCAGTTAAGATCCCTAAAGTCCACACATAGCCTAATCTTACCATTCTTCTTCCTTACAAGAACTAAGTTTGAAACCCATGAGGTATGCTTGATAGGAAATATTATGGCACTCTCAATTAGCTTGATTAACTCCTTTCTCATGAGTGGCTCTAGCTTAGGATTCAAGGGTCTTTGTTTTTTCCTTACTGGTTTGGAGTTTGGCTCAAGTTCTATAGTATGTTGTGCAAGATTAGGGTCAAATCCTTTCAAATTAAAATACTCCCATGCAAAAACATCTCTAAATTCTTGGCAAAGTAATATAAAAGCTTCTTTTTCTTTAGTACAAATCTTGCCAAGTTTCAAGAGCTTACCTTTGAAGATTTCAACCTCTTCATAATGTTCTTGGCTGATCTAATGCTGGATTTTTCTTTCCTTAGTTGGTCATTTGAATTAAAAATATACTCCAAAGTGACTAATCCTTTGGGTTACTTGTTAGTTTTCAGCTGTTTGACTTGGTCCTCATATTGTTGTTGGAATCTTTCCTAATTTCTAGCTGAAAACTTAGCCTCTTCTCTTAAGAAATTAATAATCTATTGATTACTCTCAAAAACTTTCCAAAAAACATGATTATCAAGAATAGAAGGCCTAACAACAACCTTCACATATTGTTGTTTACTAGTATCATTCATGCTACTTGGGATATCATGTTGTGCACCTTTAGCTGCAAGCCTATCAGCATGTTTATTCTTACTTCTAGGAATGGACAGCAAATTGAATGCATCAAATTCTTCTATTAAATCCCAAACTCTATGATTTTAAAATTTTAATGCATCATTTTTTATGGAATGGAGGCCTCTTACCTAGTTGACAATGAGTTCACTGTCATCAAATACTTTGAGACAACTAGTTTTATTTTTTCTTGCCCACAACAAACCATAAATCAAAGACTCATACTCTATTGCGTTGTTAGTAAAGTTGAAAGTGAACTTGAAACATGAATAATACTTCTCACCTTTAGGAGATATCAACATGCAACCTCCACCAGCACCATTTTTTCTCCTTGATCCATCAAAAAATAGCTTCCAAACCTTGTTATCTTGCTAGTTAAACTATTGTTCATCACCCTTTACCAAGTTAGGCACTAAAGAATCAGGTTCATGCATCATGTAAACACCAAGTCCTACCTCTTCCAGCTATTTACTATATCATTTTGGCTATTTTCAGTAGCCCACTCATCTAAAATTATATCTGGAATACCTTCTACTTGAGTATCCAATTCCTTAATCGCAGGATGATCATCATGGTCAAAAATAGGATAATTAGCATTTATGGCAGCAGGTACATAAGGTTCAATATTGTCTTTTGCAATAGGCTCTGATTTCATAGTGAATTTTGTACCATATCTAGTCCTAAAGAGAATGTGGGACCAATCAGAAGACAAGTACCCACCTATCTTGGCAATAAAATCCTTGGATAGGCATATGGTAAAGTATGGAGGCAGCTCAATAACGTAGATATCTTGAGGAATAGAAAAGTTTGGGCATGCATGCAATGTTAAACTCAAGTTTTTTATGACACCAATTGTGTTAATAGCAGTACCATCCAGTTGTACTACCCCTTTCTCAAGTGGTTGGTATTCTATTCCTAGCTTGTCAACAATTTGCTTAAGCATGATAGAACTACTAGCTCTTGAGTCTATCATGCCGTTATAAACTAGGTGGTTGCCAATGATCAAAGACACATAGAAAGGGGATGCTCTAACCTTTTTTTCTTGATTTTTGGTACCATTCTTGGAATCATTTGTAAACACAACCTTAGATGGTTCACTAGTAGGCTCATTAGAAACACTAAGCTTTCACAATGCTAATTGGAGAAGGTCCTTTTGTCCAAGAATGGCTAATGAATCCCACATAGACACAGTCACGTTAGCCTTCTTCATATGGTCAAGAATGCTAAAAGCGGGTGTACTTACTTTGATTTGAACCTTAGGAACAACAACTTCTCCTTGAATAGGTGTTGTTTGCATTGCATCTCTAGGTTGTTCTTTACTTTCTACAGCTTGGTTTCTTGCCAAAATGTGTATATTTTGTCCATTAGATAGACCAGTAGCTACTTGGCTTATGTTTGGCACTTGTTTGGCTTGATAAGATCCAATATCAACCTATTTTCCACAATCAACAGTGCTTTTTTTGAGCTTGTGTTGACTGAAATAGAGTTGTAGGACTGATTTGATGCTTAGGAGGTGTTTATCCCACAAAACACTTCTCTCTAAAAGTTCATGAAAGAGACATCTCCATCAATATCTCCATGCATAGGTGGTGTTTGTTCAGCTACATCAACCACTGAATTTTTTGAGCAACAGTAGCACTTTGAACCATGAGGGCTTGATTGATGACACCATTGGTGCACGTAGCCTAGTTGTGAGGTTCATTGCATGGGAAACAACATTTGGGCTCCTGAGCCAAGTTGTTTTGTATTGGTACCAACTCTCTAGAAGTACTTGCAACATTAGGATTATAAGGTTGGTATGGACTAGCACTCAAAGCTTGCCTTTGACCTTGTGGATTTGCTTGGTATTGAGGTCTACTAGGCTAATTAGCCTGATTAGCCTAATAAGGAGCCTAATATGGGGCTTGATAAGGTCTATTATTTTGATTTTTTTTCCTTTTCAAGTTCACCAATTCATTACCAAAGCTTTGTAGGAGGCCTTCAATCTCTTGAAATTCAAAAGATGGATTAGGAGTGGCCTTTTCTTGGCTAAAATTTTGATTATTTGGTGTTGGTAATGCAGGGACAACATGTATAGAAGCTAAAGGTGCTATTTGTAAAGGATTTTTTTTTTGGGATATGGGCATGGGTGGTCTAGGTGCTATCTTACCCACTTGGATAAGATTGTTTTTAGCCCACACTGCAATGTCAAATGCATATGGTAGAGAAGTACCTCCCATAGATTGTATCATAACACAAATTTCATTGTTAAGAGCCTTCAAATAATAAAGAAAAGCATGCTTACAGAAGGTCGTACCGTGGCAATAATTTTGTTCCATGTCTTTTGGAAACAGAAGTTGAAATCTATCATTTGCTCCTAAGGAGCTCTCTTGATTGTAGTCATTTGTTCAACTAGTGACAAGTGATCAGATTTATCTTCAAATTGTTTGTTTAGTGCATCTCCCAATTGATCCCATGTTGTAATAGAGCCAACTACCAATCCTCTAAACCACTAAAGAGCTTTCCCTTTTAGTGAAGAAGATAACAACCTAACTATAACGTTTTATGCAGTGGTGTGATGGACTTCACATAGTGAGGCCACATCCCTGATATGCTCAATAGGAATAATTTGATCTTCTCCTGTAAAAGAAGGAAAACTTTTCAAGGCTGCAAGTGGGATGTCATCATGTTGACTGAGGTTTAAAGAGCTGCCCCCATTAAATGGCACAAATGCAAACTATATTTCCATTGGATTGGCCTAAACTGGATTCACAGGCATAGAAATTAAAGGTATAGATGCACTTGTTACTATTGGTCTGAAACAATGACGTGTTCATTGAACACTTTTTGATGAAACAAGAGTTATTTTTATTGCTCTTCCACTTCTCAATGGTTATAGCTGCAAATATTCAAAAGGAATGGAACTTCCTCTTGTCTATAACCTTTTCATAAGTTGTTCTACAATGGTTTTTGCTAAACTGGAGCTTCAGAGTCACCAGGTATGTATTTGAAACACCTCAAAAGGAAGAAATCAACTATTGTACACACCAAACAAAATTGAATTGATGAATAAAAAAAATTGAAAATTAGTTTGTAGTCCCACCAGGTATGCCAATAACTGCTATCAACAAAGTGTGTAGCCTAGTGCTAAGTTATCAACTTAGCTACCTGTTGATACATGGGAACACTCCTAGGCTTGTGGGTTGCCTAAAATTTGGAATGAACCTCCAAAAAAGGTTGGTTCCTCTTGCTAGATCACCTAGAACTTGATCAATCTTATTTATTTTGAAGGAAAAGGGTAAGAAGGAAACTTAAAATAGCTTAAAATGCCTAAAAATGACTAACTACGGCTAGCTAGGTGAAGCACCAAATTGTTCTCAGACCTATAACTTGTTGTTTTGCACTTAAATTGGCTTAAAAAGAAGTTCTACTACACAACCTATGTCTTTTAACATATCACCCATCAATATTTCATAAAAAGGGCACCAATTGATGATGTTCTGGAAGGAAAATGAGAGATTTCACAACCAAAACAACCCAATAAGTTTTCCCATAGTTTACAACCTATTTTAATATGTTTGAATCTATTTATAAGTGTTTTTTAATCATATTTTGAGGTTTTGAGATAAAACGCAGAAAAATGAACCAATAAAACATATATAACTAGCCACATAAAAGGTAGAATTTGAAATAAAATTGATGCCAAAGAAGCATTACACAAGATTTGATCCAAAATAGATTGTCTTCATTGCTTGAAAATTGAAATTACACGAAAAATTTCAATCATATGCTTGACTGGTTTTGAGTTACAACACTTGTTTTCAATTTGAGAAGAGCTCGAGCAAGCTACAAATCATTCAAATTACAAGAACTAGTTTGAAACTAAGTTCAAGCTTTCCTATATCCCTTCAACACATGAGAGAGAATCTAGGAGAGAAATAAAGAAAGAAGAATTGATTAGCAGACCTAGTCCAAGAATTAAACTTCATGCTTGCACTTGGCTTCCAAGTTGATTTGATCTTAAACTGTTGTTGGGTAGGATGTAATTGATTTTTGGCCAAAAAACCCCTTCAAACTGCTCCAACTTGCTTCATTGATGAAGAAAAGTCACCTTCTTTGACTTGTTTATGGATAGCACATTTCATTTCACTCTTAGTTGCTTGTAAATAGCTGGAAAAAGTCCCCAATTGCCCCTATTTTTACTCCACCACATGGAAAACTCATCTCAACCTCCTCCTAGATACCCTCCACTTGTTGCTCAAGTCACCACATGGCTCCTAAATCTCCTCTCCATGATGCCCAACTGCCTTGGGTCGGATGGAATTGGTTTTGGACACCTAGAACCCTCATAAGTGCTTGAAAAAGTCATCTAACTACCTCAAATTGCCTCTTAGATGCTTGTCTACCCAGTAGACTTAGTTGCACATGTCAAAAATGATAAAAGAAGTCCCAAATATGTTGCTTTTATATCTTTGTTTGATAGATAGATGATTAATGATTGAAGTATGTTGAACTGCCTTCTCTATGCCTACTAACTGCAATTATCTTTGTTATATCCTTGCCACATTTCCATTCTCCACTATGCATGATTTTTCTTAATTTTGTTCAACTATCCTCAATTGTAGTCACTTTCAAGCTTCTGAGAACTATCCCTTTGATTTAACACTTTCATTTGTGTCATGGTATCTTGAACACTTCATCTATGTACTCTTGGATACCTACCATAACCTGCCAAGTAGCATTTCCTCTTCATCTTTGTTGTCATTGTGATCAATTCTTCAAGGACTTATCATCTTCATGATAACTTTAGTTGTCAATTTTGTGATTGTCACTAACTACCAACTTTACCACAATGGATGGGTCTTCCTTGACACTAGCCACATTAGAGAGTACCTTAGTCTCATCTCATTATGCTATCTCACAATCAATGGCACTATGACCCTAATGAGTTTTTTGTATTTTCAAGACTAATACACTCATTTCATAGTTCTAGTTATGAGTGAAAAAATTTGGAGTATCATCCCTTTTCAAGGATATTCTTAACATCTTAGGTAGATTCAACAAGCCCATTAACAAGACTGCTCTCTTGAAATCTTCTATACTTTTATCACCGTCACTTGAACCTTTATCTTCATTTTCTCTTTGTTTTTTTTCTTTTAGACTCCAACTGTTGTCCTCTTATGGGCACCACTAGTGTATTCTTCAAGGTGAAAAGAAAGATTTACTTGAAAGAATAAAGTGACATTCATATGAAATTCTTCATCTTAATTGTCCCTTTGTATTTGTTCCTACAAGGACTGTCATGCACATCTCCATTATTGACTGTCACCCTTTACATTTGCTATTGACTATCCCATGATCTACCATCAAGCTTGTGACTACACTTTAAAATTTACCATTCATCATCTAGATGTCCTTAAAATGAATTCCCTCTTGTCAAAACATGGCCATCATTGTCCCTCTACAGAGATTAGACTACCTTTATAAAGTATATAATATGCTACCCCTACTTATTCTGAGTGAGCCTTTCTTATGCATCTCACATGCCTTGAAAAGTGACTATTGACCTTGATACTATCAACTTCTTGTAGCTTATACATTTTATGATTCATTTTTTTTATCTATACCTTGATTTAGTACTTTTAATCAACTCCCATAGCACCCATTTGCTTCTATCCAAGCAAAATGTTCCAATCATAGCAAATTCTGAACCCTTCACTTGGACAATCATATTATGAAGACTGTCCTTCCTTTCTTATGCTAACATTACTACCATGGCATTCATATGTGATTGTTGAATAGGACAACTGAGAGTGGGGGGTGAATCAGTTGTCACAGAATTAAACCTTTAATTCAATCACCGGAAGTAACACTTAATACTGCTTAAATGATTAATCATCAAATGCTAAAGCAGAAACTCAAATCCAACACATAAACACAATAATACCTGATGAACTCACACTATAGAGAATATCAAAACTAATTACAAGAGGCTCATTACCTAAAATAAGGCTCACTATCTGAAACAAGGACTCACTATCTGGAACAAGGACCCACTTTCCAACAGGGCTAACAACCCGAAGGGATCACTACCACAAAGATACAAAGAAGACAAAGAAGATCTATTACAGAGAAACTACAATCCCAATGTAACAATGGATTCTGCCACAATCACTCAATCTACTTGCATGAATGATAGAGTTCACCTTTTGCTCACTGCATTCAAAAACTCAGCATTAAGCTTCACACTAATCTTCCACACTTGCAACACACACACTTACTGAATAGATTCAATGTCTCACCAAATTGCACTTTCTCCTCTCTCTTATTGCTCTTCTTCTTCGCTCTTGTATATTTTCTATCACTTAACTCATCTTGCATTTATACCATCTTCAACTTTGAAACATATCCAAAATCATCCATCCAAATCCAAATTCAAATTAGATTGGCACCAAAACATTCTAGGGTGGAATTAGATTGAGGGCGACCCAAACACATGCTTCATAGGGACCCAAATAGATCCAACGCACTTCATCAACCTTGAAAGTAGTATTTCACACAAGGTTGGCCAAACTATTGTAAAACACATAGAACCATTAAGCACGAACTTTCCAAATGCCAAAATTATCTTCAATACAATCTAGACTACTCAACTTTAGAACCGCAAGTCATAAGACTTCATCAAAGAGAAATACAAACCAACAACATTTCTCCTTAACCTCAACCAAAAACACAGAAAACCATTGTTCACAATTGATGAACACAACTTGCACTGTACAACAATTCAACAACCAAACATTAGGATATAACATCTAACAAACATGAACAACATGTCTGGACCACACAAATATAGGAGTAAATCCAGACCAAAACCCAGAGCAACCATTGAACACCTACAACATATCTTCATTACAATTTTCTCAATATCCTCGACATATACAGCCAACGACAACTAGTTGATAACTAGTTGACCGGTTGACATCAATGACAACACCTTCAATCTTTCCATTCTTGCAACAATCTCCCCCTTTGTCATTGATGGAAACACATGATGTGAAAAACCATCAAAGACAACATACAAGCTCTAAATACACTTTTTTATTTCTCCCCCTTAGTAGATAATTTCTCATACGCTTCCTTTCCTTTCACATGCTTCTCCCATTCTTCCTTTCCTTTTTCACATGCTTCTTCTCCCCCCTTTGACATCAATGGAAAAGGAAAAATAATATTTTACATTGATTTCTCCTTTGACATGAAAAAAAAAAAGAATAATCATAATGACAACACTTGATACTATTTGCTCCCCTTGAGAGGTAACCACCAAAACATCAACCCAGAAGAAAGATAGATCCATAGATCCACCAAACTGATGCATCTCCATATGCATCTAGTTCAAGAAAGGAGGGGCAATAACCCCTAACTTCTCCCAGAGATACTCAAAATTATCTTTAAGAAGATCCTTTGTGAAAATATCAGCAATCTAATCCTTCGTTGGAACATAATCAAGCTTTACTTCATTCTCCATGACCTCTCTCAAGAAATGATATCTGATAGATATATGCTTCATCCTTGAGTGAATTACTAGATTCTTTGAAATGTCAATTGTACTTGTATTTTCATATAAAATAGAAATGGGATCATCATATGCCACTATGATATCTTTCAATGTTTGTTTCATCCATAGAACTTGTGTACCACAAGATGTAGCAGCAATATACTTAGCTTCAGCAATAGACAAGGAGATTGAATCTTGCTTTTTACTCAACCATGCCACCAATCTACATCCAAGAAAGAATGCACCACCACTTGTACTTTTTTTTCATCTACACATCTAGCCCAAGGTGCATCTGTATAGGCACTAATTCTAAAGTCAGTATCTTTAGGATACCACAATCCATAATCCAGAGTTCCATTCAAATATCTGAAAATTCTTTTAATAGCAGCAACATGAGTTTCCTTAGGGTCTTCTTGAAAACTAGCCACAAGACAGATGGCATGCATGATATATGGTCTAGTAGTGGTCAAATACAGTAGTCCACCAATCATAGATCTATACTTGCTTTGATCAACCTTAGGTGAATCATCATCTTTATCCAATTTGCATCTAGTCACCATAGGAGTACTTACCGGTTTGGAACCATCCATCCCAAACTTCTTCAACATTTCTCTCACATACTTGGACCGTGAAATGAAAATTCCTTTCTCTGTTTCATTAATCTATAGCCCAAAAAAGAAATTCATCTCCTCAAACATAGACGTTTCAAATTCTTTCTTCATCTCTTCTGCAAACCTCTTGCACATATTTTCATTTCTCCTCCAAAGATAATGTCATCAACATACACTAGTACAATAAAGATTGTCATTTTCAATCTTAAAGTACAAATCACCATCTATCATACCTTTGTTAAAATCTTGTTGAATAAAATAACTATCTAACCTCGCATACCAAGCTATAGGAGCTTGCTTCAACCCATATAAATCTTTCTTCAATCTACACACCATATCTGGTTGAATTGTTAACTGAAATCCTTTCGGATGTTCCATATAAACTTCTTCTAGTTCACCATTCAAAAATACTGACTTGGCACCCATCTGATAGACCTTAAAGTCTTTATGAGCAGCAAATACCAAGAAAATCCTTATAGCTTCCATTCTTGCTACCGGAGCAAAAGTTTCCTGAAAATCTGTCTTCTAGTTGTGAGTACCCTTTACACACAAGCATCGCTTTGTTTCTAACAACTTCTCCATTCTAATTCAGCTTATTTCTAAATACCCATTTCAATCCAATAATGTTTTTATTTGCCAGTCTTGGGACCAATTCCCAAGTTTGATTCTTCTCAATTTGCATAAGTTCTTCTTTCATTTCTTCCTTCCAATGTTCATCTTTACAGGCTTCACTTACAGTCTTTGGTTCAATCTCAAAAAGTAAACATTGATTCACTCCAGCAGGTAGCTCTGCTTCTAGTCAACACACCTTTTGTCTTGTCTCTAATAATTTTACTTTCTAAATGATTCTTTTGTACATATTTTGGTGTCTAAGGGGACATCACCAGAGCATCTTCTTCTATTTCATTCTGTTCATCCAACTTCCCTTGCTCGTCTTTTTCTTGTTCTTCCACAGTCTCTTATATTCTTACATAATCAGGCTCATTAGATACATATTCATCAATGTCAATAGAATTCTTCATTATCTCTTCAACCTTGACATTAGAACTCTCTATAATATTTCTTAGTCTTTTATTGAAACTTTTGTATGCCTTGTTATTAGTAGAATATCCAAGAAAAATTCCTTCATCACTTCTTGCATCAAACTTACCCATAGTTTCTTCATCTCTTCTGATATAACATTTGCTTCCAAATACCTTGAAATATTTAACAATAGGAATTCTTCCATGCCATAGCTCATAGGGAGTCTTTGTACTATTTTCTCTTGCTTGAACTTGATTGAATACATAAACAGTAGTATGAATAGCTTCATTTGAGTAAACTCCCAGTAAACCAGCCTCAGTAATCATTGATCTAGCAACCTCTTGAACTATTCTATTTTTCCTTTCAACAACTCCATTTTGTTGAGGAGTTCTCAGAGTAGATAACTGTCTTTTTATTCCATGCACTTCACAAAACATTTTAAACTCATGGGAGGTGAATTCTCCACCTCTTTAAGACCTTAAGCATTTTATTTTCAAGTTCACTTCATTTTCAACCATGGATTTGAATGCCTTGAATCTATCTAATGCATATGATTTCTCTCTAAGAAATGTAACCCATGTATATTTAGAATAATCATCAATTAAAAGCATAAAGTACCTTTCACCAAGTAGAATTCTTACTCTTGTAAGACCACAAATATTTGTATGAACTAAATCCAGTAGTCTGGTAGTAGACTGTTCCTTTGATCTGTAATGATTTCTTGCTTGCTTTCCAAACTGACAATTCCTATAAATAGCATTAACAGGCTTTTAATTCTCAGTAAATCTTTCATGGCTTGAACAGAACTAATCCTTTCCAAGTTATCAAAATTCATGTGACACATTCTCCTATGCCATTACCAACTATAATTAATCTGAGTCATAAAACATTGTCCATCAGCACCCTTAAGTTGATATATATTCCCTTTAGATTTCTTTCTTGTAGTAATCAATGTTTTGGATCCTTTCTAGATCTCATATCTCTCATCCTTAAACACAAGGTCATATCCTTTTCTCCACATTTTACCAACACTCAATAGATTATGCCTTAAGCTCTGAACATAGTAGACATCGTCAATATGATGCTTGCAATCAAAATTTATTGAACCTATCCCACAGATTTTAGCACCAATATCATCTTCAAACATAACCAAGCCCCCATCATATTTTTCAAGCTTAACAAACTTACTTTTATCCCTAGTCATGTGATGTGAACCACTATCAACTACCCAATAATTCTTCTCTTGTTTAGCATGTAGGGCAGAGATAATCATACCTTCATTTCTCTCCTTTTTTGGAGGGCTTTCTTTTACCTGTTTTAAAGAATTAGAAGAAGTGGGTTCATCCTTAATTTCCAAGAACAAGCATTCATTGTCATTAGTATCTTCATATTCTAAATCCTCATCAGATATACTAGCATTCTCATTCATATAGTAAGCTTTGTTAATCTTCTTTCCTTTATTTTCCTTCTCATATCTTTGTTTATTTCATTTAGCTCTTTTTGGACACTTTGCAGCATGACCTATTTCTACACAACTAAAGCACTTAAAGGGAAACTTACCTTCATACTTACTGAAGCCTTTCCTCATTCTTATTACAAGGTTAGCTTCTATTTCATATAATTTTTCTTCATTCGAATCTTTAGCTTGTGTAGCTTTAAAAGCATTCTCTAATTTGCACCCATTCCTTAGACTCAGCTTCCTCATCTCATAAGATGTCAAAAATCCTAACAGCAGATCCTTAGTATAGTTCTTATAATCTATAGTCCTCTCAATAGCACTCACCTTCTCACTGTAAGCATCAGGAAGAGTTCTGAGAATTTCCTTAACAATATTGGTTTCATCTATAATAGCACCAAGTCCTTGCATTCCAGCCACTATCTCATCCAATCTCTGTACATGAGCTTTAACATTCTCATCTTTAGACATATGTAGAAAATCAAACTCTATTTCTAAGTTCTGTAATTTCGCCTCTTTGACTCTTTCATCACCATCATGTGCTCTTTCCAAAGCATCCTAAACTTCCTTAGTTGTCTTCAAATTCAAAACCTTAATCAACTCGGAAAGGTACCAGACTATTCTTCAAGATGTACTTCACTTTATTGTTCACTTCATGTGCTTTGATCTCTTCAAGTGTACTCGAACCATTAGCAGGAGGAGTGTAATCTTTCTCCACATCATATCTGCAATACTCTAGATATTCTTCCATAAATACTTTCCAAATACCATAATTAGTTCCATCAAACCTCGGATAATCATAAACCATTTTTCCAGCCATTTTGGACCTTCCTCAAACGGTTAAGCTCTTCGCCAAGGAACCTTTCTCTAATACCAATTGTTGAATAGGACAACTGAGAGGGGGGGTGAATCAGTTGTCACAAAATTAAACCTTTAATTCAATCACCAGAACTAATATTTAATACTGTTTAAATGATTAATCATCAAATGTCAATGCAGAAACTCAAATCCAACACAATAACACCAGATTTACGTGGAAAACCAATGAGAGAGAAAACACTATATATAATATCAAAATCGATTACAAGAGGCTCACTACCACATAGATACAAAGAAGAAAAAGAAGACTTTTTACAAAGAGACTACAATCCCAATGCAACAAAGGATTCCACTACAATCACTCAATCTACTTGCATGAATGATAGAGTTCAACTTCTACTCACTGCATCTGGAAACTAAGCATTAAGCCTTCACACTGATCTTCCACACTTGCAACACACACACACACACTGAATAGAATCAATGTCTCACTAAACTGCACTTTCTCCTCTCTTATTGCTCTTCTTCTTCGCTCTTGTATATTTTCTATCACTTAACTCATCTTGCATTTATACCATCTTCAAATTTGAAACATATCCAAAGTCGACCATCCAAATCCAAATTCAAATTAGATCAGTGCCAAAACATCCTAGGGTGGAATTAGAATAAGGGTGACCCAAACACACACTTCATAGGGACCCAAATAGATCCAACATGCTTCATCAACCTTGAAAGTAGTATTTCACACAAGGTCAACCAAACCAATGTAAAACACATAGAACCATTAAGCACGAACTTTCCAAATGCCAAAATTATCTTCAATACAGTCTAGGCAACTCAACTTTAGAACCGCAAGTCATAAGACTTCATCAAAGAGAAATTTGGACCAACAATATTTCTCCCAGACCTCAACCAGAAACACAAAAAACCACAATTCACAACTAGTGAACACAACTTGCACTGTACAACAAATCAACAACCAAAAATTTGGATATAGTATCTTCTAACAACCATGAACAACATGTCTAAACCACAAAAATATAGATGTAAATCCAGACCAAAACCCAGAGCAACCATTGAACACCTGCAACATATCTTCATTACAATTTTCTCAATATCCACGACATATACAGCCAACAACAACTAGTTGATAACCAGTTGACTGGTTGACATCAATGACAACACCTTCAAACTTTCCATTCTTGCAACAGTGACTACATTGTGTGATAGTTTTTTGGTGACTATCCTTTAACTACATACATTACAAATTGCTATCATGAAATGATAACAGTTTGACAATGCATACTCCATATTCTTGAACACTCCAACATTCTCCTCCTCCTAATTAGTGGCACTAGATCCTATTGATGTCATCACAAGATTATTTGCAATCTCAACAATATTGTATCTTGCTTGTATATACACTCAAGACTGTTTCTCTTTGTGGATTTCATTGTTATCCTCTCCCTTTTGAACCATAAAGCTAACTTCAAAAAAAATTAGGCTTTCCTAGAATACTTAGAGTTTAGATGGGAACCTTTGTGCATATCATGGTTGTCTATGTGAAGAATTCCCTTCTAATGACTACAAATTTGACCTTCTAATTGTTTTGTCTCATTACAATTATTCATTTTTCCCTCCATGCAACTAACCTACATAGAAATCTAATGTGTGCTTGTCTTGAACAAGGGAAGGAATCTATGAGGTTTTAGTATAAAACTATAGATGATCTATGCTAAACCCTACCCTTTCAACTATAAAGTTGTGAAAATACACACAAGTATAGCTAAAGTAGGAGAAATTCAAAACAATAAACACTTGAAGTCATAAAGTAATAAGGTTTTATGAAAATGTAACTATGAACCCACACGTATAACCCTCTTTCTGGATGCTAGAACATTTAGAAATAGTTGTTTCAAGCTCCCAAGATCTCTCTCCCTTCATGGAACCTATCCAAAATGTATCCAATCTTTTCTTTGTTCTACAACGTGCCCAAAATACTAAACTTCTACAACATGCCCAAAATCTGCTCCTACTCTCTATGCTTTCTTTCAGCATCATAGAGACAAAACCCTAAATAAAACTCCTTGTCGTGTGGGGTTGCAAAATTGAAACCTCCTTCTTTTCCCCCCAAAAGGACTTGGTAAAAACTAAGAACTTTCAACGTGGGACTACTATCCATATGCTCGTGGTTTTGGAAACAATAAGGTTTTGATACTTAATAAAATAATGTCCCTTAACAAATTCAAATAACTAACAAACCATGACTTTTCATATGAATAAATGATATCCCTCAATGATAAAAAAAAACACCCTAGTAAACTTCTAAAACAAGATTACAAACTTTTAATGTAACATAGTCAATTTTTCCAAAGGCTATTTTAAGTCAAGGAGTAAAATAGACTAACAATAACATCTGCTTCCAAATATTTTAAAATATTTCATAGATGCAAGTCTCCCTTTCCATAACTCATATGGAGTCTTATCATGATTCACTCTTAATTATGCTCCCTTTAGAATATAAATAGCAATTTGAACTACTTCCTTCCAGTATCTATCAGGTAGTTTGGCTTCATTCAAAATTGTTCTATCCATCTCCTGAACTGTTCTATTCTTTCTCTCAAAATCTCCATTTTGTTGAGGTGTTCTAGCTATAGAAAAGTGTTCTAGTTCCATGTTTTTCACAATACTCATTAAATTCATGTGAAGTGAATTCTCCACCTCTATCTGACCTCAAACATTTAATTCTTGAACCAATCCCATTTTCAACCATAGCTCTAAAAAATATGAACCTTTCTAAAGCTTGAGATTTATCTTTAAGAAAAGTTACCCATGTCAATCTTGAATACACATCTATTAATAACATGAAATACCTTTCTACATTGATGCTTTTGGTTCTTGTTAGTCCACATAGATCTATATGTATCAAATCCAGGGGCTTTGAAGTTGAATATTCTTTTGACTTGAATCTGAATCTCATTTTCTTTCCTTCAAGGAATTCTTTAAAAAGAGTGTGTTGGTTTGACAATACTAGGCATATGTCTAACTGCATTCTTCTTGCTGATTTTTACAAGATGGTCAAAGTTAATGTAACCTAACCTTTTGTGCCATAACCAACTTTTATTAGTTTTCCCTCACAAACACCTTCCACTTTTTACCTCATTCAAATGATATAAATTACTACTTGTTCTACTTGCCTCAACAAGAAGTCTACCAGAGCTAGCTTTCCTTATCTCACATCCACTAGCATCAAACAAAAAATTGAATCCTCTATCACACATCTGACTAACACTAAGAAAATTATGTTTTAACCCTTCTACATACAACACATCTTGAGAATTAGTCTTACTAGCCATGCATAGTGTGCCTTTTCCAGTTATCTTAGTAGTAGTTATTATCACCAAACTTGACTGTACCAACATTACATTTCTCCAAACTAGTGAATTTGTTCTATCCCCAGTCATATGATTAGAGCAACCGTTGTCAATCACCCAAGGATTGCCTTGTCCTTTGGCATGAAATGTTGTTTGAACTAACATTGATTCTTAATTATTCATCTCACTATTCTTCTCTCTCCAATAGCTCTTAAGATTTTTCTCCTTTTCCTCAGAACTTTGTGCAAATTGTTTCTTCTTTGCAGGGGTGCAAATTCTTTCATTTGTTTTGCATGATCATAAGCAAATATGTTTTTCTTAGGATAAGTGAATACCTTTTTCTCTTGTCTAGGAGGTAGTATAAATTTGGAACCTATGAAAATGGGGGAATGAATGAATGATGTATTCACACCCACTTTCAAAGAGATTCCACTCAAGGATAACCCTAGAGATCTCAATGCAAAAGAGAAAGAGATCTTGCAATATGGTTGTCATAGGGATTGAATGTGATCTAATGAGGGGTTTGCCACCAATTTGATGCTTGGAAAATATAATGAAATGTAATGTGCAATGCAAAACCCTAATTGAATGCAAACTTGAAATGAATGACCTAAAAATGCAAGTGAAATAACATAGCATACTGTAAAAATGAAAGTGTGCACCTAGGAAACTAAAGAAGGCAGAATGGAGGTCTAGACCACTGAAAAATTTGTTGTCAAGGTTGACTAGGACTCATTCACCAAGATGGGAAAATTAGTCCAGTTTCTGGGAAGATATGCAAGAACAGGTTTCTGCCAAAAGGGTGTCCAGATCTGAGAAAATCTCTGTTAGGCCTCTACAGTGGGAATCATTTGCCAATAGTGGTGAATCAGTCCACTTCTGCTTTTATAGAAATTCTAAACTGGATTTTGTTCCTCTCAGTCTGCTCTACTCTTCCCAACTAGTTTCCATATCTGAAAGTGCAAATTGCCACCTGTAGGTCTTCTCAAATCTCTCCAAGGCTTGATGACAACTTTAGAAATTTTGGTCAATTGAAAACTTTTCTCCAATCTTGCTCCTTATGAAATATGCAACCTAAACCTATAAATCACATGTAAAGGAGAGGGGGAAATGATGTAGGGTTAGTGAATAGGGGTTTTCCTGGGTCAAACCCCTTGTTGGTAATTAAACCTTGAAATGAAAGTAAATATAAATGGAGAATGACAAACGAACAAATAACAATGTTGCAACTCACCAAACCCTAGCAATAAGGTGTTGCAACTATGCTTGAAATGGCTACAATGGATGTGGTTCTTGAATCTTGCTTGAATGGAGTTGATCTTGCTTGAAACACTTGGTTGAATCATAAACCCTACATCACAATTGTTAGCACAATAACAAACATGATGAATGAAATCTTTGACATGATGATTAGCACTTGAATGTTGCTCTAAAATGCTTGATAATCTGCCCTTGAAGACTCTTGAATGCTCTTTTGAATTCTTAAATGCTCTTGTGAACTCTCTTGAATGCTAGGTGAGAATATGAGTGAAAGAACCTTGTATTTATACTTGATTATGCAAGAATTCTTGAAATTACAATGCTACAAGTTGACATCAGATCTAAGAGAATAAAATCCCATCATAAATTTGAATTAAATTTGAATTTTGGTCACACGTGACTCATACGCCCAAGGTGGCAAATGAATCCCATCAAACATAATGTATGGGACCAAAAATGTGAAAACTGGTTCAGCGCCAAAAGATCCAGGTGGGACCCATTCGCCCAATGTGTTGAATGAATCCCAAATCCCTAAATTTGGGCCACACAAGCCAGGAACACCTGAATTATGATTGGTTACTGATTGGTGTTAGGATTATCCTTGAAAATATGTAATAAATAAGTCTTGTAGATGCAAAATGGGGCCAATTAAACCATAAGAAAGCCCAATTATTAATGACAAGCCTAGAGAAGTGTGAAGGTGTGTTACAACACTTTACAACACTCCAAATAGTGCTCGTATTATTTAACCTTAGAACAAGATTACAATATTTTTTTACCAATCCTTCCTTGAGATGCTTCTTTTGCCTTCAACAATTCTCCTTCACAACCTGCAAATCTGATCAAACTCTCTTCAACTTGCTGCAATTTATAGACAATAATGAGTCTTGTAAACTCCAAAGAGTTTACAATTACAAAACACAAAGCTTATCTCACAAAACCTATGCCTATTCTTTGCAAGTAGAGTTTTTCCATGAAAAACAATGTCAAACCAAGTCCTTCATCAATTTGGGAGTCCAAAACTAAATTCATAACTCAACGTTGATTACAAAGATATCTTGTATTCTACTCAAAGTTGGCGCCCAAGAATGGGCCCACTTAACTCAGCCTTATAAAATATCTTATCATGCAAAAGTGTTAACTCCAAGATTCCAACTTGGGCGCACCAAGTGGGTCCAAGTCAATCTCTATTATTTGAAACATATCTCTCCATCAATTCATGTAAATATCATGCATGATTGATCATGCCCTGTTAACTAAAAGTAGTCACCTATTATCTGTCATGCAACTAAAGTCATTAGTCTTGCAATATTCCAAGTCAACTGAAGTCAACTAGCATTCAACTGAAACTAACTACATGCAACTGAAGATAATTGAACCATAACTAAACTGAACTAAACTAACGGAATTGAACTTCATCCATGTAAACATCAATCCCTAACTTCTAGGATCTTTACATGCATTACTGGAGTGTTATCTTTTTCTCCAAACAATTAACTTAACTCAAGGTGGGTTCCACCTTCCATGTGGGTGCCCCATGTGCTCCTATTTTGTAGGATCTCTTCTTGGGATTCCCCACATGTTCCTATCATTTAGAATTAATTACAAATGTCAATTTACATGTTCATTTCATTCAAATTTTAATCTCTTTCTAATCCTAGTGTTGGGGAACACTTTCCAGGGACTTAGGAGATACATGAAATATGTTTAGGATTGCAATTAAATGGCATCCTATTCCCAATAGTTACAACACTTCACAACACTTTAGCAAGGTGCCATTAAAATAAATTAGTTCACAAGGGTCCAAGACTTAATGTGAATGTGTCAACCATATTACAAAATTAAATCAAGGCAACATTAAGCCAAAATCACAAGGAGGGTCCGAACAAGCTAGAAAAAAGTAGAAGGGTTACTTTTTGGTGACTCCATCTAGCCCCCACTTTAGTGAGGATGAACTTGATTCAAAACCACACTAATGTAGATGAGCATGCATCAAGAGGGGTTCAAATGTACCAATGCCAATAAGATGAGATAACGATCAAGAGGGGTAATCAAGCCCTCAAGATCGAGATCCTATGGCAAACCAACATAGGCACAAAAGAACACACATAAGAATAATGTAAAGAATAGAAACAAAGCACAAGCATGCACTATCAAAGATGAAAAATATAAAAGAGAATCAGATCAAGCTTCAATCATTTGTCCATCATGATGTGGATCAGCTCTAGGTTGCTTGGTCAAAAAATGCATACTCACTTTGAGGCGACGGAACTTTAGGCTGTCTATAGGGTGAAAAGTCCTAAAAGGGTGAGAAACATACACTCATGGTTGCTATGTACTCACACACACGTAAGTGGCTATGGGGAAAGTCATGCCTCTAATAAGGCTTCCCGCTCAAACCAAACCAATGTTATACCCCCTGATAACTTTAATAAGGTGCCACGAAAATGGTTTTTGAGCTCCATGAGGCAAGCAAAACTTTGTATGCTTGGAGATCATGAGCAAATAAGATGGCTCTACAGGCATGCAAGCTATGTTATGCAAGGTGACCATATAAAAAAAAATGCAAAATGCAGCATGCAAAGAATGATCAAAGGATTCTTGCTTAGTTCATGTGAGGTCTTTAACTTAAGGAAGCCTAATGTCTCCAAGACAGGACCAATCAAAGAATATAAAAGTCGCAACTTATGGGATGCAGTGTGTCACATCAAGCCACTAAGAGGAATGTAATATGTTAAGAGAGATCACACTCTTGAAGGAAATTACACCCAATATCATCCACAAAACAAAAACACATCGTATGAAGTAAGAAACTCCACCAAGAACCATGAAAAGAAAAATGTAAAAGAATAATGCCAATGTATGCCCCCACTTTAAAGGAATTGCTAAACACCATATAGGAGCAATTACTTTAAAGTAGCAAATGAAAATTGCAAATAGAGAAGACATGAGAGCCAACTTGGAAAGCCCTATGCCAAGTCATATGTTTCCAAAGTTGTGTCATGTGAAAGAAAAAGAAAAGAGATGGGTTGCCCCCAAAATGAAAACACAAAACACATGAGGGATCTATGGATTTATGGTCAGTATGTTCTTTGCTGCAATGTTTTTAGCGAGCTTGGAATTGTCATCAACCCCCAAATACACATAGAACTGGAAGATAGACACAAAGAGAGCAAAAACAAATAAAAAACCTTTGGGTCAACATGGAAGAGACATGAATGTCTTGACACCTTGCATCATCCCAAAAAGGAAAACACAAAATAAAAGAGAAAATGAGAAAATGAAAAAGCAAAGAAAAAAGAAATCCTTTTGGGTCAACATGGAAGAGACATAACTGTCTCGATGCCTTGTGTCATCCCCAAAAGGAAAACACAAGAAAAATGAAAAGAGAAAAAAAAAAGCAAAAAGTAAAAGATTGATGACATCGAGAAGAATGAAGGTACAAATAGAGGAATGTCACAAAGAGAGAGAGAGAACATCAAAAAGAACGTCACAAGGGATCACATTACACACATGCAATCACACAAAAGAAAATGAAAAAAAATGTTGCAAGAGGCTGGCAAGGCACAAGTGATTCAACCTATGAGCAGGTCATCCGCCTCCCAATCTCAATCTATATAAGAGGAAGGCACACAATGCAGCTAGGGGACAATGGAAAATGCATTACTAGGACAAGGCTATCAACTTATTTCCCCCACTGAGTGCAGGACAAGAATGAGCCGAGGTGGGTGATGGGAAAGGTCATGTAATAGTGAGAATAGAATGTTCTACAACCATTACATGACAAGGGATGTAAAAGGACATGCTATGGAATCACTGGATGGCAGTCATTGCCATCGAAATGAAAGTTTTTCAAGACTAAGTTGAATGCACGACACTCATTAGTACTATGTCCAAGAGTTCTATGGTATTGGCAATGTGGAACTTTTGCATCTTTAGGATATAGCACAATTCTATCTTTCATTGGTGGTAATGTTACGAGTTCTTTGTTCAAAAGCAATTGTAGTTTCCTTTCGCTTTCAAGTGGCGGGCAGGGAAACTTTAGTTTTTGTAATTTGTAAGGCCTTTTACATTTTCTAGATTCACCAACTTCTCGAGTTGAATGTGGAGGAGGACCTAAGGTGATCCTCTCATCCTTATCATTGTTATGAGTGATTGGTTGTTCCTTAGGAAGGACATTCAAATCGAGAGGGAAATCAAAGATCATCGTGCCATCACCACGAAGCCTTAGATATTCTCTAGGAGGCCTTATGTTATGAGAGGGATCTTGATACCCTAACCCCTTTGTGTTTTCATTAGTTGGTATTTTCTCTAGGATTTGGTGTATCTCATGTTCACTTCTATCACATCCTTGTTTACTCAATATTGTGAACCCTTTTCCATATGTTTCTTCAAGATTGGTGGAAGTGTTTGTTACTTTGTTGTCATAAAATGGTTGAGTTTTTGCTTGTTTGGAGGAACTTAAGTTTAACTTTTATTTCAAGATGTAAGTAACCAAACATCTCAAGAGGTCGTATGGTAGGAGGATTTGGTTGCTGCATGGATAGGTAAAAGGATGCATTAGCTTCAAGGTTGTCAAGACAATTTTTTAGGAACCTATTCATGTTGTCATCATCTTCTCCAATGATATCAACATCACGAGTAGGACATGCATTAGGAGTTGAGTGAGCATGAGTAAGGTCAATGTCATTAAGATCGTTTCCAAAGGCACAACTTGACACATCCACTAAGCACTTTAATGACATCCAAAGCTTGTTAAAGCACATATCCATGATGCAAATTTCAGATTGCAAACTATGCAATAATGCAATTGTCATTTTAAGCAATGCACAAGATGAATGAATTTAAACTAAATGCAATAAATTGAGTGAAACAAAAGATCTACAAACTGAAACAGTAAGGTAACAACGGTAAAAAGAAACTCAGAAACTGTGTTTTGAATGCCAGAAAATGTAATGCAGAATATGCAAAGGGACTGATTCACCTAGGGTGGAAAATGACTCCCAGCAATGATTTGAAAAAAAAAATCCAAATTTTTGAATTGAATTTTATGCTTTTTATGTTTTTTGATCTATGTTTGAGATGCAAATGCAAAATTTGAATGATTTTCAAGTAAAATAAATGGAAAAATGCAAGATAAATGAGCTTTCACTAATGCAAGAATTGAAACCCTAGAATACAAGTTAGCCAATGCAAGCCTTAATGCAATTTTGATGCAAGCTAAATTGAGGATGTAGATGCACTCCAAATCAGAATTATAACGTCCTCAATGCAAGTTCACCAAAATGGGACCTGTTAAAAATGGGGGAATGAATGAATGATGTATTCACACCCACTTTCAAAGAGATTCCACTCAAGGATAACCTTAGAGATCTCAATGCAAAAGCGAAAGAGATCTTGCAATAAGGTTGTCCTGGGGATTGAATGTGATCTAATGAGGGGTTCACCACCAAGTTGACACTTGGAGAAGATAATGAAATATAATGTGCAATGCAAAACCCTAATTGAATGCAAACTTGAAATGAATGACCTAAAAATGCAAGTGAAATAAAACAAAAAATTGTAAAATTGAAAGTGTGTACCTAGGAAACTGAAGAAGGCAGAATAGAGGTCTGGATCACTGAAAAATCTATTGTCAAAGTTGACTAGGACTCATTCGTCAAGCTGGGCGAATTAGTCCAATTTCTGGGAAAATTTGTAGGAATAGGTTTATGCCAAAAGGGTGTCCAGATCTGCAAAAATGTTTGCCAGGCCTGTATAGTGGGACTCATTCGCCAATAGTGGAAAATCATTCCACTTCTACTTTTTCTAGAAATTCTAAACTAGATTTTGTTCCTCTCAGTTTGCTCTGCTCTTCTCAACTAGTTTCTGGATCTAAAACTGCAAATTGCCACCTGTAGGTCTTCTCCAAATCTCTCCAAGTCTTGATGATAACTTTAGCAATTTTGGTCAATTGACAATTGTTCTCCAATCTTTCTCCTTATGAAATATGCAACCTAAACTTGTAAATCACAAGCAAAGGAGAGGGGGAAATGTTGTAGGGTTAGTGAATAGGGGTTTTCCTTGGTCAAACCCCTTGTTGGTAATTAAACCTTGAAATGAAAGCAAATATGAATGGAGAATGATGAATGAACAAATAACAATGTTGCAACTAACCAAACCCTAGCAATAAGGTGTTGCAACTATGCTTGAAATGGCTACAATGGATGTGGTTCTTGACTCTTGCTTGAATGGAGTTTATCTTGCTTGAAACACTTGGTTGAATCATACACCCTACATCACAATTGTTAGCACAATAACAAACATGATGAATGAAATATTTTACATGATGATTGGCACTTGAATACTGCTCTAAAATGCTTGATAATTTTCCCTTGAAGACTCTTGAATGCTCTTTTGAATGTTCAAATGCTCTTGTGAACTCTCTTGAATGCTAGGTGAGAATATGAGTGAAAGAACCTTGTATTTATACTTGATTATGCAATAATTCCCTAAATTACAACACTACAAGCCGACATCATATCTAGGAGAATAAAATACCACTAGAAAATTGAATTAAATTTGAATTTTGGTCATACAGGACTCATTTTCCCAAGGTGGAAAATGAGTCCCATCAAACATAATGTATGAGACCAAAAATGAAAAGTGCTTAGAAATGTGTGAAAACCGGTTCGAGACCAAAAGATCTAGGTGGGGCCCATTATGATTGGTTACTGATTGGCATCGAGATTATCCTCGAAAAGATGTAATAAATTAGGTTTGTGGATGCAAAATGGGGCTAATTAAAGCATAAGAAAGCCCAATTATTAATGACAATCCTAGAGAAGTGTGAAGGTGTGTTACAACACTCCAAATGAGGCAAGGTTAAGGTTTATTTTGATTAAAAATAGGTTTATTATGTTTAATTATTTGATAAAACCCTAGAAAAGTGTGAAAGTGTGTTGCAACACTTCACAACACTTTAGCAAGGTGCCATTAAAATCCATTAGTTCACAAGGGCCCAAGAATTAGTGTGAATGTGTCAACCACATTACAACACTAAATCAAGGCAACATTAAGCCAAAATTACAAGGAGGGCCTGAATAAGCTAGAAAAAAGTAGAAAGGTTACTTTTTCGGTGACTCCAAAACTTACTTCTACAAAACTTAGCAATGTGCCCATAGTTATTATAGTTATAACATACTTCATTCAGAGCACATAGAGAAGCAAAGGGATTCTTTTTTACAAAATCATGTCTATCATTTCTCAAAGGTCAAAGTCTGCAATCTATAACTTTATGCCCATACTAATTACATGAATAACAATAACCATGAAAAGCATAATTAAACCTAGTTTGTCTTGCATGTTGGCTTATGAATCTCCTTTTTTGGACTTTGCACTTTAATGAATCCATCATTTGATTTCTTGAGATCTTCAGTCTTCTTATCATTCAAGGACCTTTTAGACTTCTTACAATCTTCATTGTGTGTTTTCTCATGCTTTGTTTCAGACTTCTTTTTTGCTGTAAAATTATCATATAAATTAGCAAATGCACTTTTGGTGGAACTCGTCCCTTTTTCAAAACCAAGACCAAACTTTTCTTTCACAGGCTTTTGTGAGTTGATCAATTCATCAAGTATCTTAGAGCCACCTTTCAGCTTCAAGCTTCTACCAATCTGCTCTTTAGCCTTCTCTAATTCCTTTCTCAGAGAAACAATTTCAACTTCTAGTTTCTGCCATACTTCTAGTTTGTTCTTCAAATCCAAATTAGTCATCTCTTCAATTCTCTTTGACTCTTCCAACTGTAGCTTAAGGTCTACAATAATTTTTTCAAATTCTTTAATCCTAAACTTTTATTTTTCATTCTATTTTCTTGTGTCACTCAAATCTTCTAACGCAAAGACCAGTTCACCTCCCAAATCAACCTTTCCTTCTTCCTCTTTAGAATCTTCACATCCTTTGATCTCTTCAACAATAAATGCAACATCACCTGCTTCACCATATTCACTTTCAGAGGAGAAATCATTTGAAGAACTATTTTCTTTATCCACATAGAGACTCTTATTATTTTTGCCAAAATTCCTCTTTTTATATTTGTAAACTTCTTAACTCTTGGAACTATCTCCCTTTTCCTTTTCATTCAATCGACATTTTGAGGCAAAATGACCTACTTTAGCACAATTAAAATATTTGAAAGGAAGCTTACCTTTGTATTTTCCAGTGCCCTTCTTCAGGTTTCTAACAAAGTTCGCTTCTTCATTTGAGCTAATGTCAGATTATGAATCTTATTTAATCTTCTTGGTTTTGGAGATCTTGAATGCAGCTTCACCTTTTTTTGATACAGTATTCTCATTTCTCATTTCATAGGTAGTTAGGGACCCAAACAATTCATCCATAGAATATGTATCCAGATTTTAAGCTTCTTCTATTGCAAAGATCTTAGAATCAAATCATTGTGGGAGTGACCTCAAGACCTTTCTTACAATAACCTTGTCTTCAATAGTCTCACCCAAACCTCTGATTGTATTCACTACCTCATCTACTCTAAGTATGTATGTTGCAATATTTTCTTCATCTTTCATCTTAAGAGCCTCAAACTTTGCTCTGAGTTTGCAACTTTGTTGCTTTCACTTTAACATCTTCCTCATAGATACTTTTCAATTTCTCCCATACTTCTTTAGAAATTTTAGAATGCATGACTTTTACAAATTTAGTATTGGATAAACCACATAAAATAACATTTTTAGCTTTTGTATTGTTTTCACAAGTTTTTTTGCCAGTTGCATCAGTAGGAGCAGTTGCTAGTATAGTGTAACCATCTACAACTGGCTACCATACATCAAATCCAAGAGAGGTTAAATAAGTTTCCATTTTGAATTTCCATAAATTATAATTTGTTCCATCAAACAATGGTGCTTTGTTTCAATGAGATCCTTCTTGTCTAGCCATAGTGTTCTTGAAACCAGATCTACCTTAAGTTAACTGAACTTTCTTCAAGGAACTAGGGATCTGATACCAATTGTTGAAAGAACACCAATACACTAAGAGGGGGGGTGAATCAATGTATACAAATTTTCACCACATTAAAACAATAGACAAGATTAAAGATCAAGCAAAACAACACACACATAAGAAGACTCCATATATACACGAAAAACCCAGTATGGGAAAAACCATGGCAAGAAAAGTTGCTTGAGTCTACTAGTCAAATCCAACCTCACAATCAAAGATATTACATATATTTTGTAAGCACACACTTACAATTACATTGACACCTAAGAAAATGTTTTGAGGCTCCAACCTCCTAGTACATTGCACACATGATTGAGCACCAACCCAATCTTATTGAGGCACCAACATCTACAACATTGCAAGTTCATATATGCAGAATATTGGTTCTTCTTCAACCTGAGAATGCACCTCTTTTCTTCACCTTTGTTCTGAACCACCCACTCACAATTCTCTCTAATCTGCTTTAGCCATCTAACCCTTAGTTTTTCAAGCTTTTTCCCTTAACTTCTCTGAAAAGCCAACACCACTCTATCCAAAAACAATCACAAACCTTATTTATTGTCTTAGCTAATTTTTGGGCTTTACAATTTTAGGGTTTAATTTGCAATTAATGTCACATTCCTTGTTTGATCTCCTCTAGATTTGGTAAACAACCTATGCATCAATGGGGTTGTTCATTCTTCCAATCGACAATAGAAATATAGCTCGAGACGTAATAGACAATCAATCTTGTAATTTGTGCCATATTCTCATTTGTCTATCTTAGAGATCCAACATTTTTTCGTCAAGAAAATCTTCAAATTCTACCCATTGATCTCACAAATCATGCCATGATTAGACAGTTATCCTTCAACCTCCAAGCTTTTAAATGTAAGTCGTAGATCTGTAATGATTCACAACAGCAATGTGAATCAACTTATTCAATCACATTTTTCCACATGTCACCTCCCCACAAACCTGCACGATCAACACAAGTCAACACAGGCTTCCTACAGTATGGCGGGAATATGCCACCTATCTCGTGCTTCCAAGTTTCATCCATTGGCCTTACCCTTTGCCACCTTCATTCCATTCGCAGACCAAAACTCATACCTCTGAAACACTGATCGTGAAACTTCAAAAAATCTCATTAGTTCATCAAATGTTAAGGTTCATCCTTCCTTCATACTACTTACCTGCCTTTTGATAAGGTGTAATCCATACCTCTGACTCACGATGCCCAATAAAGTCCTTTGCAATTTTTTATACTTAACCCTTTCAGGTGTCATCCTTCAAGCTTTCGTCTTACTACATACTTACTACTGCGATAAGGTGCAAGCCTTATCTCTGACCCACGAAGCTCAAAACCTTTTTGAGGGTCGAGGTTCGAGGTTCCTCCATATCACATACTTTACAAATTGTTTAAGGTGAAAGCCTTAACTCTAATGTCTAACGCCTAACATGCAAACTTCCTTTTCTTTAGTGCATTCAGTATAAGGTATAGCCGAGGTCCAAAACCCAAAATCTTTCGAACTTAACACAATTTTCTTCCATTTCACTAAGGAACTTGGTATGAGGTATGACTAAAGCCTGATGTCTAAAACCTTTTGGACTTTCCACAAACTCTCTACCTCTTTTCATTTTTTTTACAAGCAGTATAAGGTAGGCTCGATTCCTGAGGCCCGAACTTCTGCAACACTTCAAGGCTTGCTCTACAACTTCACACAAACTTCCTGAGCTAGTCCTCTGACATCAATGAC
Source organism: Sequoia sempervirens (assembly GCA_007258455.2). NCBI lineage: Eukaryota > Viridiplantae > Streptophyta > Pinopsida > Cupressales > Cupressaceae > Sequoia > Sequoia sempervirens. The sequence continues at coordinate 97,612 of VDFB02102399.1, read as the reverse complement.
CATCATGACTACCTTTTAACATCAATAACAATAATTCCAACATCATTACCTGTTTATCTTCCCTTATCACTTCATGTTCAAAGTTCATTTTTCATTATGTCCACATTCCCTCCTATTTTGACCCTTTTTTTCCCCTCATTTTACCTCATTTTCACTATGCCTTCTATTCATGCTTCTTTTCCCTCCCATTGCACTTCCTATTTCCCTTTGTTCCATTTTCCCTCCTCATCATAAAATTTTTCCTTCTCCATGGTTTTCATTTCCTTTCCCACATTTATTCTCTCATCCTATGTTTTTCATTTCCTTTCCTTTCCCCTCCATATTATATCCACTATCTTGATCCTATCATACCTCATGTTTTACTTTGTATTAGGACTATGTAGAAAAAATGGAATCTCTCCCTTATTCCTCTAAATGATAGGTCATGGTGGATCACCAACATAATTCCCTCTAACAATATTATTTTTCATCCCTTTCCTCCTACATTTGTATCCCCTTGCTTTAAAATGTACACTAGAAATGGGACCCTACAACATATGTTTTTCATTTAATGCTACATACATATGACGATTATTCCCACTAAGATCTTTCCCCATAACTTAAATGAATATGCCTTAGGTTGGTTTTATTATTTTCCTCTTACTTTTATATGTTCATCTGTCAATCCTTCACAAGCTTTCATACACCACTTTCAAGTCAACATTGCAACTAGGTCTTCAATAACAAATTCAATGATTTTGTTCTATAATTCTAATCTATTCTAGAAAAAATAATTTATCAATGACCAAATGATGAAATACAAGGCATATTTGTTGAGAATCTAGCAATACAAGACAAGGTCTTATTCAAAAATTATGTTATTTTTTTCAATATTTGTGTTATCCTTCACAATTATAAGACCAAGATAGAAAAAATAAAATGATTTTCTTATAATCCTACCTCTCCTTCCTCTTCTTCCAGTCGCATTTATTCTCCCTTCCCTTATAATTTTTAAAAAACCCTTTCAAGAAATATAATCTTGATTTTTATAAGACTGAACCCAAACTTAATGTTAAGCATGTGGATCCTTTTGCCTCTAATATTATATATTTCAAACCATAGTCCAACCATTTCTTTACCCATCTAGTTAATTACCTCCATTATGTTATGAACTACATTCTTGCAACCAATATCCTTATTCTACATTCCATTCATCCTCTAGATACTTCCTTTCATCTCCCTTGGGGAGATGATTCCAAATTATTCTATCAATGTCACCATGTGCCTAACTATGACACCAAGAGGTGTATGGGCTTATGATACAAGGTACAAGATCTAATGGATGTAAGTACAATTCATGTTGAAGGGAATAATTTTAATTTTAATAAATTTGTAGCCCCACAAAATCAAAATCTACAAATATATGCAAATATATTCCCTCAACATAATCAATCAAACAATGTAGATCTTATCCTTGAGGCTTCTCTTCATCCTCTTGAGGATTCTTCATGTCCTTCCCCTTCTTCAACCTCTCTTATCCAATTACCCCTATTTCCCTTCAACAACTTTGTTGGTGTTCTTGATGCACAACCTCCTTCCTCTTTTGCTCCCCTTATTACATCATTTCTATAGATATTATTTGTAATTATTATATTATCAAGGTCCTTTATAAATTGAAGGTATTGTAAGATCAAAGCCTACATAGGCTTCCTTGTGTACCCCTCATGTTCCTTGAATATTTTAATGATTGTCTTTTTAATAGTCACTTTCATCAAGAATTATACTACATATGGGGTTTCTTTAAAATGCTTCAATGGAAAATTTATTAATACCTCATGATGCCTACTTCTTGTTATTAAAGTGGTTATAAGTGAGGGAGTTGCTTTGTACCACATCATTCCTACTTCTAAGTAATTTATTATTATGTTGGGATTCCCTTGGTTTGAATGATATTAAGTGGTCCCCTCTACTATCCCCCAATGCCTCAATTTCATTCATAATAACTATGTACTCACATTCTCACATCATGAGTACCAACCTTTCTTTGAGTTTGTTAATTTCACCATTGGTTGCTTTACTTCTAAACCTACATGCCCACCTTATGAGGTCTATAATATATTATTTAATTTATACAAATGCTTCAAGGAATAGTACATCCATTTTCAAGATGTTGACCCCACCTTTTCTATCTTCCCTTTTGATCCACTTATTTTACACTTGTGTAGGGCTAGTGATCTAGACATTTATCTTTCTTCTACTTCTAGTATTATTGTTCATTCTCCTAGACCTCTTCCACAACTTAAAAATAAGCCTCCTCCCCCACAACCTAACCTCAACAACCTCCATAATAACCAAAACCTTTTGTCATTCGCTCTCTTTCCTTTCAGTCCCTTTTACCCACCCCCAACATTGCACCTCTTCTCTAGTCTCAATAGCATTATCCTCCTCCCCATCCAACCCAAAAATAAGAAAAAATTAACACCCATACCCACTCTTTTATCCCTCCCACCTATACCCAAACTTCCTATCTTGTTTGATGCCTGAGCTTCTACAATTAACCCTCCTACTTCTTCCACAATTTCCCCTTCTTTACTTGTGAAACCCTTTCCACATTTTAAGGATCCTCTAACTCCTAGTTTTGATCACATCCCTTCTAAGAATCCTCTTGCTCAAATTCTTGATAGTATTCCTTCTAAATATTTTATTTTCCTAGTATTGTTGATATTTCTTTTAGGGACTCTTTTATTCATATTCATGTTTTGGTTGGTATTAGTTCTACCTCTATTCTTCTTTTTGTACCTACTAATACTCTCATTACTCCTCATAAGAATTTTTTATTTCATTCTACAATAGACTATGTATATTGCAATCATGGATAGAAGATTCAATTAAGGACTACACATGTTTCCAATATAACAAACACTTATAGTGGAAACAAAATAACTCAACAAATAGACGGAACAATTATATTAACTCATAGTTAGAATTACAATCTCGATGTAGTGGTTGACAACATGAAACTTTAGCCTTAATATATCATAGGTACAATCAATGTGTGAACTTCAATGACAATCTTCTAGGCTATTTTACAATATAGCATTCTTTGATCTACTAGTGGACTATGTTGAGCTACAAGTTGTCTACTAGCTAACTACCAACTCCCTCCAATGTAGAGTGATGGTACTTTTATAGTGAATGCAAGCAAATAGAATGTTATGTGTCAACTAGCAAGATGGCACAATGCTCAATGCATAATGAAATGTGTAGGAGATGCCTAAAATTAATGCAATATGATGTAGTAATTGGAACTCAATGAATCCTACTATGAACCTCCCTAGGACCAATAAGATTTTATGTAAATGTTGGTACAAAGCTCAAATGTTTTTCAAATGGCCCAACTAGGACTTTTCAAATAAATTTGATGAGCCATATCATTATCCAATAGCCAAATATTAGAGATGACATGGCATGCTAGATTATGACCTTATCAAGCTCTAATTTAATTTGGAAGCTATGGAATCAAAATGTAATGTAGCACAATATGATTTTATTTTGTAACTCTGATGTGTTGAAATGATGACAAGGACAAGAATATGCTTCTATGGTATGAATGGTATTTTGTAGTAAGAGTATGATGAATGGAACTTTACTTAGAAACCTGCAAAACAAAGCAAACATGAAAGAAAATTTTTTGGGTGATGCAAGACTGCTCTTATACCCTGAATGTTCTTGCATTAGACACCTTGGGTAACTAAAAAGTGAGTCCCTCACTTTAGGATGGCTAAGTGAAAACCAAAATAGTTCATCTTAGCTAATGTTGAACCTTCAATCAACCTTCCCCTCCATCGGACCAAAAGTACTTTTCCCAATTTTTCCATCTACTATCTTCTCAATTTCTCTGTTTGTTGTTCCAGTATCTTTTTTTTCCAATCCATCTTTGTTTTGTCTCATTCCAATTCTCCCTCATGATACTTATACAAATCTCCAATGTTAATATCAATTATATATCCAAATCTTCTAACAATTTGATTTAATATTCATTTTCATTAACAAACTTCTTGATGATCTAGTGAGGAGCTATTGGTTAACAGATTTGTCACTTTAATTTATACTCTTTTTGCCCAGAACAGTGACAGCCTCACCAACAGTTGAGTCACTTGCAATGATTGTTGCAAGCGCTTTCTACTTATTTTACAAGGCGCAGCTACCTTCGGATGATCTGCAATGAATGACAACTAGTTATGCTTTTAACCAGAAAGCAGAAAAGGTACACAAACACCTACTCATAACCATGAAGTAGATGTGAAGGATTGATTACAGAATGGAGTGAATGCAGGAAAATGATACAAAGTTCATTTTCCCAAAACCCACGAACGAGAAACAAGAAAAGAATAAGCAGTAGGTCTTCATAGTGGATGAATTGATTTGAATACAAAGATTCAGAAATAACAATTCACACAATTCAATATAACAGAAATTGCATTTAAAGGAAAATAACTACAGAGACACAAAGGAATTTGCAGTATAAGAAATCATTAATGAATTCACAGATTCATAAACATATTCTTATTTCCCCCAATACAAAACTGAGTCTACAGACTCAACTCCCTGTACAGTAAACTGTGACTGAAAAGAAAAATCTACTTCTCCTACTTCCCCTGTTTCCCGAATAGCAGAAAGATCCCCCCGCTTCGCAAATGAGAAAAGCTCCTTTATATTTTCACCCCCACCGTTAGTAACAGTTTCAAGAAATTACAATTTCATTAAAATAGAGCTTTTCAATTTCCCTTTCTTCACCTGTGCAACTGCTTCATGCAATTTCGATGGTCTTTACTTAAGAGAAACTTTTTACCTTCCTTTTCCATGTTCACGATTCTATTTACTCGAATATTTCTTAGCTATTTCCCATCCTTTCATAACTGCTTTTTAGTGATTTTCTTTTATTATAGGAAACATTTCAATTTTTTTTATGGAATATCTCTGATTCTTCCATTTTTCTCGGTTGTTTTATCTTTGAGATAGTTTCAATTTTTTGTAGGACTTTATGGCTGATATATGTGAGGTCTGGACCTCTCTTTAACAGCTAGCCTTAAGATTTACCATCCTGAAAAGCATACCTAAAACTAATTTTAACTTGCAATGGTTGGATAGATGTCATCGAGTTGAAGGATTCTATTGGTCATATTCATAGAATCCTGCAAGTGCAGCAACCAATACCCAAAACATTAGGAGAGTCACTATGATCACCCTTAAAATGTGACTACCAACATCTTGTGACATTTCATTGTCATATGAAGTCCCTTCAATCTCCACTTCATCATTTCCCTAAAGCAATGATTTTCTATTTGTAACAATATCCTTTTCATCATTAAAGCAGACATAACACTGGTCCTGTAAATTCAATACTCATTGGCATCAACTTCCTTGCTTTTCATTGAGGCCATAGAGAAAACAATTGTATAATGATGAAATAACCAACATTTGAAAGTACCATTCACATTCTCAGTATAGACATGTACTTTCATAGGCCGCAACCAAAGTAACTGAATGAACTCGGTTCTTTGTTTAGGATTCTTCCTTTCTCGTACAATTTATATATCTTAAGTATAAAGGGATGGCTTAAGACACTCACACATTGCATCCAACAAACGATCATCCATACTCTGTTAGAAAGCTCACATTCTGGCACCAGCTCGAAGGACGCTTGCAAAGGCTGCAGAGTTTAGCATTACACTTTGTGAACATCTTGCAATCATTAATTTCTTTCGAAACCATATTCCTTTGGTGCATTTTGTATACCAGTTTATGTGCTTTTCTGAGCTTCCACATTGCGCATACATGTTTGCCAAAGCACTTATAATTACATTTGATAAAATTTAGCCTCATTATGCTTTTCACAGGTGACCATACGCTGGAAATGGTGTTGGAGTTTGCTAAATTGAAACTCTGAGAAGATTCTATTAACAGTATTCTACGTATCCAGACCGAGCAAGGTGAAACTGGTCCATGTCCTGAATTTTCCATACTGTCAAGAGAGAAGTCAGGAGATCGTGGGCATTTGCAACTTCAGAACCTTGTTGTCGGGCATTCGGCCTTTTTAAGAACCTCAGAACAATGAAGTCAGGAATATGAGGAGTTGTTGAACCATTTAAATCCCCGACAATACATAAAGTGGAGGATCCTAGGCCTCAAAAATACAATAAGACCCGACTACGAGGAGAAAAATATTTGTAAGGTTTCCAAATGTTTGAATAAATATTTGATTTTCACAAAGCTATTCATTCAATACTCCCACTTTAAAGAGTATATATGCCCGAAGTTTTAAAATTCTTTTGAGTCTTTAGAATTTATGACTTTAATAAAGTCATTTGATTTGTGAATAATTGAATTTTAAAACCTTTGCTATGGGGGAATATTAAACTTTATCACGGCGAAATTTGAATTTGCGAATGATTTGAAAACCTTTGAGAAACATACTTAAGATCATAGTCACGAGACTCGCCGCGAGTCCCCCAGACGCGGCGAGTCCCGTGCTGCGCGACCCTGGCCGCATCCTGGGCGCGCGGACGCGGACGCGGCCGCGTCCAGGGGAGGACGCGCCAGACACGCCAGAAGCGCCGCATCCAGGCGAGTCCCGACCCCTGGGCGCGGCCAGCGGCAGCAAAGGCCAAAAGGCCAAAACCAAAATAAAATCTAAGTTTTTTAATATTTTTTTTTCACTTATATTTTCTATTTCGCTCTAAAAGCAACCTCATTTAATTCATTTGGAAAAATAGGAGGAGAAGAGAGAGTTGTGAAGAAAAATAGGAGGAGAAAAGAGGGCAACCAGCAAGTTGTTGAAGACAAATCCAGGGTCATATATCATTTGGGGAGCTTGGTGGACTCGTCAGACTCGCCGAGTCCAAGCGAGTCTTCTTACTTATTGTGAATGCAAAATGATGTACCCCATGAAGGTTTGTATGGTTTTGGAAGTCTTAATTTGGGCTTGGTGGCGCTGCCCCGGGACCCTACGAGGGGCGCTGCCCCTCGACCCCGCTGGGGGCGCTGCCCCCAGACCCCCACAAGGGGCGTTGCCCCTTAACCCCACTGGGGGCGCTGCCCCTTGACCCCGCTAGGGACTGCCCCCAAACCCCCATAAGGGGCATTGCCCCTTGACCTCGTTGGGGGCGCTACTCCCATACCCTCGCAATCGCCATTGCCCTTGGCACCATTGGGGGTGCTGCCCCTCGACCCCACTAGAGGCACTACATCTACACCCCCACAAAGGGCATTGCCCCTCAACCCCATTAGGTAAATTTCCCTAATACTTGATATTATGGCTACTGCTTCATCCATGACCTATCTTAGACACATTCCTAGGAAGGATGCAAGCTCCTTTGAGCGATAGATTTCTAGTTATTGTTTTGAATCTTTTGATATTTCATATTTATTTGGAACATTTGATGTCATGGATTTCATATGCAATGATTTTTGTATACATTTGAGTCTTTGACTATATATCTAAGTGTGTTATTTCCTTGGGCAACTCAACTACAATTTGTGTTTATACTTTATACTTATATGATCAATGTGTACTTGTGTTAGTGACGAGGACCTTGATTGGGTTGACCAGGCAAATAGAGAGGCTGAGGCTATAGCCATGGCAAAGGAGGAGGCTAAAGCATGAGCAAACACATCCACAACTAATGTTGGTGAGGGTGGCATGGAGTCACAAGCAGAGACTATGGTTGTAGTTGCTACATCATCTAGGACCCACCTTAGATGCCTTCGTAGGAAGGATGCAAACTCCATTTAGCCATAGACTTGTAGTTATTGTTTTGATATTTCATATTTGTTTGGAACATTTAATGTCATGGATTTCATATTCCATGAGTTTTGTATACATTTGACTAATTTTATATATCTAAGTATGCTATATCCTTCAGTAGCGCAACTACAATTTGTGTACTTTATACTTATGTGATCGTTGTATACTTGTGGATGTGATCAAATTTGTTTTTATTTGTCTTTGGTCACTGAGGCTACAGATGCAGTCTTTAGTGACGAGGACCTTGATTGGGTGGACCAGGCAGAGAGAGAGGCCGAGATTGTAGCCATCGCTGAGGAGGAGGCTAGAGCACGAGGAGGCATAGATGTTGTTGGTGAGAGTGGCCTGGAGAGTCAGACACAGGCAGAGACTTTGGCTGCAGCTGCAACATCATCCAGGACCCTTAGACACCTTTGTAGGAAAGATGTTGGCTCCACTATCCATAGGGCATAAAGTCATAGAACATTTTGATTTGATGTCATATTTCATATTTCATATTTGTATGGAACATTTGATGTCATGGATTTCATATTCCATGAGTTTTGTATACATTTGACTAATTTTATATATCTAAGTATGTTATTTCCTTCAGCAGCGCAACTACAATGTGTACTTTATACTTATGTAATCGTTGTATACTTGTGCATGTGATCAAATTTGCTTTTATTTGTGTTGTATTCAATAAAGGGTGCTTGAAACAAGTTTTAAATCCTTAAAAATCTCTAAATTTCTAGGGTTTTTCAACTTTTTTTCATTTTGTCGCGTCTGCGCCGCGTCCGCGTCCGGAGTCGCCGAGTCCCGTGCCGAGTCGCCCTCGCCGAGTCTGAGCCGCGTCCGCATCTCGTTACTATGCTTAAGATGCACACAGAAAACTCCATAACTTTTTCAAAACAGCTCTGTTTTGTGCGAAATTTGGACAGCAAGGTGATGGGGTATCTCCAAGCAAAACCCAGGAAGCTTTTATCCTTCGACAACACAGAATTTGGATTTTGGCCATGTTTGTGAATTGCAAGCCGAGAAAAATGAAGCTAAAAATATTGCACATGTTAGAGCATTTAGGCATGAGTGTTGGCCAGATTAGGTGAAATAGTGTCAGGACCACGCCCATGAGAGGAATTCAAACCAGCTTGCATAAATTTTGAAAATTAATTGTTTTTGTGGTTCGGCGGGCTCAAGGGTGTGTGAACGAGTGCACCGAAACTTTGAAAATTTTCAAATTCAAATTTTGGGGTTACAACAAGAGCAAACTTCATCTTCAACTTATTAAATGTACCTTGTGGAAATATTTCCTTCATTAGATATACCATTACCTCATATAAATCTCTTATCTCATATTCCTTATGTCTCCTCTTTATTTCAACCTTCTCCATAGACTTCATCTTCTCTAATTCCTTCCTTACCTCTGCATGCAATACCTTCCTATGATATGAAAATTCTTATGATTCTATATTTCTTCTTCTCACTCCTATTATCTCTCTCTAATACATTCATTGGATTACTACCATATTATCTCATTTTTTTCTCTTTTTCTCCTGTTTATTTAATTATAATAAGAAAAATTCCTCTTGCATCGAGGTCATATCCCAATTACCTATTATTTCCTAGTAAATATCTCAATGAATTAACTAGGCTTTTGCTCACTGCTTCCTTTTTCACCTTTCTATGGGTGATATGTTAAACATTTTGCACACCGGGTGAATTTCAACTTTGTTGCAATAGGGGAATGCATAGGAATGGAACAAATGTAGAGCACAAATTGTATGCAAAAATAAATTTGAGACCTCTCAAGATGCAACTAAGGCTACTTCAAGGAAAAGGGCTCAACTAGTTAGATTTTAGGCGTGTTATAAGCATGTTAGATGTGCTTAATGTAAGGTAGTTGAAGACCTCTAAAGTGATAGCACAAATTCATGTAACCAATATAAGGTAAAATAAGCAATGTTTGATCATTGACATGAATCTTGAAGGTTGTGTGGACATTAAAGAACATAAGAGATAGCGAGGCCACAACCAACAATGAATATTTAAAAGTAGCTTTGTAGCTCATTGAGGCATGCATATATATGTTTACAACCAACATGGAGATTTGGAAGTTTGGTGTGAGAATCTAATGCTAGCATGGTGGAAAGAGAAGGCCACATAGGAAAATTTTGAAGTGGCACAAGAAAGCATGGCATTCAAAGGCCATGCTTATAAAGAATATCAAAAGCCAACAATTATATGATGGCACAAACTAAAAAATCATGGGCACGACATTTTTAGTATGGCATAGCACAATGGGCCAATTATTCAAGTCCAAAATATAGAAAGACTAAATCATTTATAAATGTTCTAGTGTCTTCACTAATAACATATTTGGGCTCGAAAATAAGAATTGCCATCTTCACACAAATCAACATATTGAATATTAAAAATCAACAAGTTCTAAGATACAATCAAAAAAGGACAAACTTAAAAATGAAGCGATTATACACAAGGTAAAAGAAACAAGGAAAAGGTTTGAGGTAATGTTTGAATGTCGTTTTTCATCTTTGGTCTTTATTCAAATGCTTATTTTTAGTTGTGATCTTTCCTTCATTAATTTGTTCTCTTAATTGTTAATTGTGATCTTAGAATTCATTTTTTAGTTTTTATAGCAAGTGATTGGATTTTCTTAATTAAATCTTTAACTCCTAAAAATTTAAGTCCTTATTGCAAGTGATTGAATGTTCTCACATTGTTTTATTGGCTTTAATCTCATTCCATTGATCTTTATCTATTGTTTCCTACATTGATTTGATCCTTATTCATTTTGCACATTTGCAATTGTAATCCCACTTGATGAGCAAATGAATGTTGTATAAATTGATTGTTTAAATTTCATTTTGGGTTTATCTTTGAATATTTGCATCATTTCAAGCATTTTATTGTGTCAACTTTCAATTCTTCTAGTTCAAGGGATTCTCATTTTTTTATTTTTTTTTATAAGTAAACGATTTTGACTGAAGCCATGAACCAGTGAGGCCACATTCAGGGGGCCTCATCCCCGACATTAATTCTCCTTTTTCTTTGATGATCTAAGCATCATCTGCAGCTTTTGGTTGAGAGGATTTCTTCTTCTTCTTATCCAACCATGATCTGTAAGTGGGGGAGACTCCCCAACAAGATCCACCCTGCCAGTTGAAGTGCCCACACCATCCACAGGAAACACAAAACCCAGTGAGCTCATAGATTTTGACATGCTATCAACCCCATCACCTCCCAAATCTGCAAAAGTTAGTGGCTCAATAGATGTTGAGTAGCCATCCATTAGGAGGGGAGGCGTAGCATTCTCTAAGTTCGTGGGGGCAGAAGGGTCTTCGGCATCCTTATTGCATCTTCCCCAAGAGTAGCCTGTGAGGATGTGTCAGTAGCCCTCGGTGAGGGAGAGGAAACGACATTTATTGCAGCCTTAGGAGGAGTGTGTGGAGCATTTGTGCCAACTTGCGAAGCCAGAGCAATGTTGTAATGGTGGGGCTCAACCCCAATCCACCAGGTTGGTTTCTCCTTTGAAGCTTGTGCACTCCTCACAAAAGAGACCTTTTTGCAATGTGTACTAATGTGATCTGCTGAAAAACATTTCCTACACCGGAAAGGTATTTTCTCATAGTATACCGACTACCTCCAGGTTTTTTTTACCCACCTTCACATCAATTTCAATAGGTAGACCAATAAAGAGGTCCATTTCAACACATATTCAAGCACAAGTTGAGCTTGTATAATTTATAGTTTCTTCTGAGGAGCCATGATACTTCCCAAGGTTGTTACCAATAGCTCTCAAAAAATCAAGTTCCCAAAATTATATGGGCAGGTATGGTAGACGCACCCACAAATAAGCTGAGGAGAAAGATTCTGACTAAGGATCGAAAGAGGGAAACCATGGCTTTAAACATAAAAACTCTCCATTAAAGAACCACGATCCTTGCTCCAACACCTTCCTTCTGCCATCAGAGGATTTGAATTCCAAAATAAAAAAACCTATGGCGTAGGGGTAAATGCTTACTTCTTCCTCTAATCCCTCCTTCCAATACTCAAAAATCCATGCATGAAGATCACACAATTTTGGCTACGATATGATGAATCTACAAATGAGTGCATGCTCCATGAGATGGCCTTCTCTGTCATGAATGTCTCCATTTAAGCAGATCTCCGGAATAGCATCAAAGCAAAGAAAAGACAAGGCATCGCCAGCATTGGCAATGGCACCGAAAGAAGGTTGGGAGGGTGGATTTGAATTCATGCCTGAAGGAGAACCTTTGGAGATCCCATTCGGAGCCACCTTCCTCCCAGCCAACACAACCAAACTAGGGCAAGGGTTTCTCAAAGATGCATCACCCTTTCACATGCCAAACTTCAAAGCCTCTAAGTAACGGAGGCGACAATCTCTAAGCGATGGCAGTCCCCCGCGAGCAAACCCAGCACCTCGATCACCCAACCCCCGCCTAGAAGCACCATTGCCATCAGTAAACGAACGCAGGTTTGCGGAGTTCCACAACATTTTGAAGTAGAGCACAAAGCAATCCCAAAAATTTAATGGAAAATGAATATTATTACGAAATATATATATAGGGTTTCTCATATTAACTCTATGAAGTTTATCGAAATCTAGAAAAACTAATTGTTTCATAAATAATTTGGCTTTCTTAGTATTCAAAATCAATCCAATAAAGATTTAAAACATGAATCACTGCATTCATGCACAAATCAACACACTAAAAACTCAAAATCAACAAGATCCAAGAAAAATTTCACAAAGGTAATCAACCATAAAGATGAATAAAAAATAGATATAAAAGATGAAATTGACCTTAAAATTTGTGAGGAATATTTGAAACCCTAGAAATCTTGTGGAAAGTTCAATAGGGAAAAACAAAGGCTTGTTGATGAGTTCAATCCATGTTGAACTTGAACTTGTCACCCTATAATCGGAAAAATATGAGTTCAAATCATGTTGAGTTCATTAACATGAACATGTGAATGGCCTTGGAACAACCAAGGCGACAACCCAATCATTCTTGCTTCTTATCAAAGTCATGTAGTCAAATGAAGTACATTTAGCTCATAGCAAACTCACATGACATGCTCATCCAAAATGTAGTATAATAAAGCCACAATGTCAAACCATATTGCCAACATTGTAGCAATCCTTCAAATCTCCCTTTTCAACTCATGTGAATCAAATTACTTGACACACTAAGAGATTTAATGCATTTGTACACATTATAAATTTATAGCACATGTTTCATACAAAAGATAAAACAATTTATCTAAAATAAACTACACATGAAGATCAATGGCTTGACACACTGAGAGCTTTAATGTATATGAACACATATATTTGTAGAAAAGGGGGATTCGCTACTCATGAGTCTCTTTATTCTCAAGAGTTTCCCAAGGGGTGAACTGCCCTAAATTACCTCAAGGAACAATGCAAGAGTTCTAGCACCAAAAAGAGCAAATTGCAAAGGTTTCCTGGACAAACTGATAGGCTCTCTACCAAAGGACGGCAAGCGCGGGTCAAGGATGACAACACGGCTCGCTGGCGTCTCGCTAGCGTTCGTTCAGACCAAAAACCAAGCTTAACATAGAGAACAACAAAGTGACTACTAGAAATCTAATTACTAAGAACTTCTAGAACGTGAGACAATGACAAAATGTAATAGCACTGAAGTAAAGTGAAGTATAAATGATAAAGATAAAGAGAGAAAATTTTTACAACCACCCAAGCAATGAAGCCTCCAGCAAGTGAATATCTTCAATACCTGCATGCATAAGATCTAGAGAAAATATTGGGGTTGTATAGGGGTTTGCCTAATTCAAACCCCCGTTTCGGTGTTCCCACCTCCATGGCCAACCAAATAGAGAGATAAAGTATGCAATGAGTGATAAAAGCAAACCCCATTCAAAGAACCTATATCACAAAATATAGGTAATAAAAGTAATCCTCGTTTGAGGAGAACCCGTATCACGAAATATAGATACAATAGATAGAGGATGTGTGAAATTCCAAGATGCTCTCAAGCACAAGACAAGGGAGATAGTAGCTGCAAGGCTAAAGGAAGCCAAACAGGAAGAGCAAGATAGTTGCAAGAGCCAAGAGTATTGTAAAGAGTGTTGTAAAAGCTTGAGAGCTTGAGGTTGTTGTAGCAAACAAGGGAGTTGTGCAAGCAAGATAATGTTGTAGAGAGGAGAAGCGCACTCAAGAGATAAGCCAAGGAGAAGTTAGAAGGCCAAATGAGTTTAAAAGACAACTTTTAAAAAGGGAAAAGAAGCTTCCTGAGCAGTTACAAGGCATCCCAAGCCGTTACCACTGACAAAACTTGCTAACAAGTGGCAAACATGCTCAGAGGTGGCCTTTTGAACGTTGAAACATCGTAGAATGCTAACGTGACGCGCAGATGTCCACGTGGCGCACTAGTGTCCAAACACATCATGCTACAAAACAACACAAACAAGAAAAGCACAAAGTTTGACGCAAAGCGGGCACACAAGGGTAGCTGCTGAAAAGGGGGTCTGGAGCATCCTAAAAAGGGAAAAAGGCTGATGTAGGGGATAAAATGAGCCTACACAAATGTTAGGGGAGTGGACACTAAAGTGGATGCAAGAATGTATGTGAAATTGCAAAGAGTGCAATTTTATGACATTACATTTTGCCCCCACTTTAGCGGGCATATGAATCTACACTAATATGCATGCTAAAGGAAATCTACTAAACATAAATAACACCATGAGGCCAAAAGGATATTGTAGAGGAAGCAGACAACTCTTCGAACCAAGGAAGTGTGCCCCCAAGCTAAAGACCTACAAAACAAACACATTAGACAAGAAAAACCTGCACAAGACAACAATTTTAGAACATAAAAAGCCACTATATCACAGGGTTAGAACATATAAAAACACATACACAGGCACCTAACTAACTAACAAGATTTGAGTCATCAAATTGAAAGAGACCTCAATGTAGAAGGTTGTCTCAGCACTACGCATCGTCCCCAAATTAAAAACAATAACACAGAAGAATTCTTAAACAAAGAGAAGAAAGTGAGTATCGACTGCTTCAAGAGAAGAATGCACCCAAAAATTAGGGAAGCAGTCAATCTCAAAGAGAGAAAGAGCATATACTCAAGATGAAGAAGATGCAGATCTTCGATCTGATATATACAAATGAGAAGAGAATTTAAGAGAGATGAAGCTAGAAAGGAATAAAAATTTCAAGAGAGATGGCTCCACAGGTACTCTCTCCTGAGGAGGTTCGAACAAAAGGATTTTGTAGCTCCGCAAAACTATGAAGTTGCACAAAGTACACCGAAGGCTTGCAAACCAACGATGGACAAATCCCGCAAGACGCAAGCGCTTCACAGGCCCTCGAACCTGCAAAGAAGGCATTTCCCCAAGTACTCTCTCATGAAGGAATCCCAATGAAAGGGGACTCCGTAGATTCAGAATGGGCCTTATAGGTGCTCGATCCTACAAGGTTGATTGAAAAGCAACTTCACAGATGCACCTGCAAAGCAACATGTTAATTCACATACTAAACATGTTAGGAAAGCTTGATGCAAAGGAGCCCTATAGGTTCTCGATCCTTCCGAGCACGACTAATCAGAAGAACATGTGGCTACCAAAAGTTGCATTGCAAGAGAGTCACAGAAAATATAGGTCTAGTCGAGTTGCCCCCAAGCCAGACGCCAATGAATTCATTTGAGAGAAAAGCTTTCAAAGGGGGCTCCCTCGAGAACCCTTCAAGACAGCAAGGGGCCCACTCAAGGGGACTCTCCAATTGAAAGATAGGGAGAAGAGAGTGGGTCCTTAGAAGGACGCACATCTCTAGAACAAGTTATCACTACGCCCAACATACAGGGGAGGAGAACCATGCAAGATACTTAGAACATACAGGATAGAGGTAGACCTCAATATCACTTGTCATTTGAAGAAAGGCAAGTGCATCAATAAATGAATGAGTGATGACACCTGAATCAAGAAGTTGTATTTTATCCTTCAAGGCCTTACATTCACTAGTGAAATGGTCAGGCACTCGATGGTATGCACAGAAAGAATGTTTATCTTTATCATGCTTATGAAATTTCTTATGTGTAGAAGTATGAGTAATCAAGTGGTCTTTTAAAAGCCTCAACAAAATACACTCTTTCTCAGATAAGAATGAGGGGCAAGAAGCAAACCTTTCTCTTGTGGAGAAAAGTTTGCCTGCTCACATGAAGAAGACACAAAGATAGAAGGCAATGCAGCATGAATCTTTTCAAGAGAACGAGGTTGAGCAAAAACCATGTCGCCATTCAACCATAGTTTTCATTTAGATTGTTCATTAAAACAACCAAGCCCCAAATTATGCTTATGAGGCGCACATTCTATAGGGACTTGAATGCCTTGTTCGCTACGCCCACAACCTTTATGCCCATAGCCATATTTAGAGACAAGCTTAAAGCCAAGGCCATAACATGCTTGCAAATCTTGAGGATCTTTATAGAGAGCATTATTCCAGCAATGGGGATCATACTCTTCTACGAGATCACCATCAACCTTTTTGACAGGACTACTAGCATTAACCTATTTAATAGAAGTGTGAGCATCTTCCTTAGGAGGAGGAGGATCAACATCAAGAACATTACAATTTATGTTCATGTTATCCCGCGATACAGAAGAATAACCATCTTTGATAGCGGGTGTGGATGATGTTATTGGGCTTAAGTGGATCAAGTTGACTTTATGTTCTCCAATGAAGGATTTTGTAAGGTCTAGAGAACCCCAATCATCACCAAGACATGCATTTTCTTGAGAAGAGGTAGGAGCAGACTTAATATTTCTTCCTTCAAAAGGATCTTCTTCAAGGACATTTATCTCAAGAGTATCCTTTGTAGGAGTAAACATCGACACACTGGAAGACACTAAAGGAATAAGAGTAGGCACAACTGAAACCTAACCGGCAGTTGCCATCTCACATAAGTGCATAGCCTCAGGGTCAGCCTTGACTGTGACTACTCGATTGTTACAAATGAACTTAATAGATTTATGCAGGTAGATGAGATTGCACACATAGCATGAATCCACAATCTACCAAGAAGAAGATTATATGGTACTTTTTCTGGCATAACATATACAAGGGTGGGTACAGTAACAAATCCCAAGCTCAAAGGCAAGACTATTGTGCCTAGGGATTGTTAACCGATGTTATCGAACCCACGAATGACAATAGAAGAAGCATTAAGAGAAGATGAATCAATATTAATCTTAGGCAACAGATCAATGCTACATACATTAAGTGTCGAACCGATGTCAACAAGAGTACATCTAATGCTAATATCATTAATGTTAACTATGATCATTAGAGGGTCTACTTGCTTTTGTACTTCCAGAGGCAAGAGTTCTTGCGAATAGAACGTAATATTCAAACAATCTGCATGAATATGGGCTATCAATGCATTAACATTTGTCAACCTAGAAGAAGGAGGCAAGAGGATCTTTTGCAAGGCTTTTTGAAGCATACCTTGATAAACCGGAGTAGACTAAAACAAGTCCCATAGTGAGATCTTAGCCGGAGGGTGATCCCACAATACTAGTTTACAATTTTTGGGAGATCCTGATTTTTGCTAAAATCACATATTTTTAGAAAATATAATGATTTAAGCCTTGAAATTTTTCATTTAAAAGATTCCAATTAAAAAGAGTTTGATTGAACCACCTTAAGATCAAGCCCCCTTGGATTGAACCCCGCTAGTTTTAAACCATACCTATAACGTTGTCTCCTTTACACCTATCAAAATGTTGATAAAACCATTTTTATTTACCTTTTGGGGGATCAAATGAATTCATTTAAAATTTATTTTTTGCAAGTATGTAGTCTTTATTATAAGCTTCCCAAAAGTATAATTTTAAATAAATTTAATTTTATTATTATGTTTATTTTTTATTTCTTGTGAATGTAGGTTTTTCACCGAAAATCAAGCTCTATGTTTTGCAAGTGGAAAAATAGCAGATTATCCAAAAATTAAGAAATATCAGTGCACTAGATATTGAAGTCCTTATTCCAACAAAAAAAAATGAATTTTGATACATAAAAAAAAAGTTATGTTGTATACAGTCCACCTATGTATGAATTGTAATTGGTTTGACTTTGAAACTTGATTAAGGAAAAGATATTCAATAAAACACTATCAAACCAAATGAAAGCGCTAGATATCATAGTTACAAATCTAAATTCGAAAAAATTAGAATTTTATCTTTCATAGAAAAAAAGTTATGTTGTATACAGTGAGCATCACTCCTTCAAAATGGTGTTTACTGAAAAAAAACTATTTTTTGAAGGAGATGGAAAAAGAAGTGCAATCTGATTCCAAAAATTTTGAAAAAATATATTTAGAATCTACAGACAAAATGTACAAATCACTAGTTTGCATCATCTTTAAATTCCTCATGGTTTAGCCGCTATAGGTGCCCGAAAGTGAAGATTTAGTTAGAAAAAAATAGTTCAATGTTCAATTTGGCCAAAAATTGTAAACCAGGATTGTGGGATCACCTCGGAGTAACACAAAGTTGTTCAACAAGATCGTAATCACCAGGTGCTTTAGTTGTAGGTTTAGGTGCTTAAGGAAAGCTTGGTTGTTTATTCATTCTATTCTCATAAGTATGGGCTGCCACTCTATAAGAGAGAGCCTTAGAAAGATCAAGAGAATCACTATCAAATGGAACACCATTAATAGAACAAATCCTCTTAGAGGAAGGAATAGTCGGAGTCAAATAAATGATCGATCTCTTAGGCCTTTGAGGGGCAACAGAGACATAGATTACATTTACAGAATCATCACAACTAGTGTAACAATTATTTGAAGACATTCTCATCATCAATTCGGGGACAATCAAATGTGGAAGGAGATTCATCATTCACTAATACATCATCTCTAAAAGAGAGTGCGTCGAAACAAATATGGGACTCATCATTCACAAATGCCACGTCTCTAGAAGAGAGTGAATTGGGATAAGGAAGAGATTCACCATTCATTAATGCATCATCTCTAGAAGAGAGTTCATTGGAATGAAGGGTAAATTTATCATTCACAAATGCATCATCTCTAGAAGAGAGTACATTGGAATGAAGAGAAGGTAGAGTAATGTGAAGAAAGGTATCAATGATTTCATCTTCTTGCAACAAGATATCCTTCAAAGCAAGAGGAATCTCATGAGAAGGATCAAAGATACAAAGTGACATGGGCAAAACCAAGTCACTACTATCACATGCATGAAATGGAACATCATCAACATTTTGAATATAATTAGATACTAAACTCATAAAAGAAGATATTAAATTCATTTTGAAAATAATAAGTTAAACATAATAAACAATGAAGAAACAAGTCAACTGATCAAGAGCAATCCAGAGGTGACAACCAAAAAAACTGAAAAAATCCCAATTTTTGGATTTTTTCGATATTTTCTATGTTCTAGTGATTTGCATTTTAAGAGGTCTTTGGAGCAAAATTTAGGGTTGAAACTTGTGTCGGTCTTTAAAATTCGATTGTCAAAGGCACAATATTTTAGGGACTGAATTAGTCCTCCTAAAGATTTTTCCAACAATGCAAACGGTTTTGAATTCTGAGCACCGAGTCAAAAATTATGACCTCACCAAGTTGGGGTAAATAAATTCTTAATTTTTTTGAAAAATATTGTGTTTCATGTCGGGTTCACCAAAATGTAGAAAAGGGGGATTTGCTACTAGAGTCTCTTTATTCTCAAGAGATTCCCAAGAGGCAAACTACCCTAAACTACCTCAAGGAACAACACGAGAGTTCCAGAACCAGAAAGAGCAAATCACAAAGATGTTCTGGACAAACTAACAGGCTCTCTGCCAAAGGATGGCAACGTAGGTCAAGGACGACAATGCAGCACACTGGTGTCCATACAAACCAAAAACTGAGTTTATCACAGAGAACAACAAAGTGACTACTACCAATCTGATTTCTAAGAACTTCTAGAACGCGAGAGAATAACAAAATGTAATAGCACTAAAGTAAAGTGAAGTATAAATGATAAAGATAAAGAGAAGAAAGAAAATTCTTACAACCACCCAAGTAATGAAGCCTCCAACACATAAATATCTTCAATATTTGCATGTGTAAGATCTAGAGAAAATGTTGGGGCTGTATAGGGGTTTGCCTCAGTCAAATCCCCATTTCAGTGTTCCCACCTCCACGGGCAACCTGATAGATAGAGAGAGATAAAATAGGTGATGAGTGATAAAAGCAAACCCCACTCGAGGAGAACCCATATCACAAAATATAGGTGATAAAAGCAATCCCCGCTCGAGAACCTATATCATGATATATAGATACAATAGATAGACGATGTGTGAAATCTCAAGATGCTCGCAAGCACAAGACAAGGGAGATAGTAATTGCAAGGCTAAAGGAAGCCAAAGAGGAAGAGCAAGATAGTTGCAAGAGTCAAGAGTGCTGCAAAGAGTGTTGTAAAAGCTTGAGAGCTTGAGGCTGTTGTAGCAAACAAGGGAGTTGTGCAAGCAAGATAATGTTGCAGAGAGGAGAAGAGCATTCAAGAGATAAGCCAAGGAGGAGGAGAAGCTAGAAGGCCAAATGAGTTGAAAAGACGACTTTTAAAAAAGGAAAAGAAGCTTCTCGAGCGATTACAAGGCGTCCCAAGTCGTTACCACCGACAAAACTTGCTGACAAGTGGCAAACATGCTCGGAGGTGGTCGTTTGAACATTGAAACGTTGCAAGACGTTAGCGTTGTGCACAAACATCTATGTGGTTGGCTAGTGTCCAGACATATCACGCTACAAAACGACACGAACAAGAAAAGCACAAAGTTTGACGCAAAGCGGGCACACAAGGGTAGTTGTTCAAAAGGGGGTTTGAAGCATCTTGAGAAGGGAAAAAGGCTAATGCAAAGGCTAAAATGAGCCTACACAAATGCTAGGGGAGTAGACACTAAAGTGGATGCAAGAATGTATACAAAATTACAAGGGGTGCAATTTTATGACATTACAATATTATAAATTTAGAGTGCATGCTTCATAAAGAAGATAAAAACAATCGACCTAAAGTAAGACTAGGGGATATCCTCAAGCTTGTATCATATACAAAACACAAGTGAGTTGAAAGATTTTAATTTCATCCATGTCAACAAAAGATTTATAAAGGTCAATGGGACTACCAAATGAGAAGACAATAGTGTGCACCATATAATCCATGTCATTTATAAAAACTGCACATGCCCTACTAAGTACATGAGAGATGATAATTACAGAAAAACAAAAAACAAATATAAAGGTTATTTTTTAGGTCACATTAAAATCATAGGGAAGTCAACAACAGTAATTCTTCAAAAGAAGGCTATCTTTTGATTTCCTAATATTTTGTTCAAATTTTGGAGCTCTAGGTTTTCACTTCATGAGCAAGTTTAGGGTAGAATACCATGCCAATCCACTTACACCTAAGTATAATTATTAGATCATAATCAAGCCAAACACCAATTTTTTGTTGAAAACCACCCTTGCAAAAGCTCATAAGAGAATTTATCATTACCTTGTCTACATTTCAACTCTATGCCCAAGGTTTGGGAGTAAAACGCAACCTTCTCAATTTACCCCAACCAAAACATCAAAACATTTTTAAAATAAATAAAAATAATTTGATATTTAGGAACCCGTCAAATTTAATAACTTTATTGTGTAAACATTCTATAAAGTCTGATTCAATACACTTTTCAAATAAAAAGGTTGAAGCTATACAAAAAAACTTCAAAATAACAATTTATAAATTTTGCCATTTGACAATGAAATTGACACGTCACATTGTGCTTGAAGATTATCTTTTACAATTAAATGGAAGCTTCTCACCCCATCAAGTAATCTTGAATTAGCTTTTTAATTCAATCAATTAATTGTACACTTCTCTATCATTATGCATGGCATGGCTAGGTAGATTTCAACTTTTACATCTCAACAATCAAAAACTAGTTACATAATTCAAGCCCTTTAATATGGAGCAGTTAAGAGCTTAGCAATATCCTAGACACCATTGCATAAAGATTATCAAGATATGAAAGCAACTGACCATTATATTATATTCCCATCAATTATATTCCCGATGCTAACAATAGAGGACGATGGGAGAATTACAACTGATTTTCCATCTGATTGGAACTCGTTAAAAATGCCCAAGGTTTTGGCTTGGTATGCATCAGAATTCCCTCTTAAATCCACACATCTTATTTGACCTATATCAAGTTCAATAAATAAGTTACTTGAGGCAAAGCTCGGGAAACTTGCTATTTGTGAAAAACAAATCAAATAAACTAACGGGATGTAATGCAAGAAAAAGCCAAATAAATCCTCATCTACTTTCTACAAAAGAAAGTGTTTGTTTCTTCTAATATAACTAGTTCAAAGCTTATGCAAATGCATCTTCTTGTGTCAATCTACGAAAATCATGTTATTGAGAATACATAATTAAGCATTTCACTAATAGAAAGGATACTAAATTTTAGGAAGTTCATTTGACAAAGAAATCACTAGTGCCAAAGAGAACAGAAATAGTTCAGATTCAAAAGTATGCTTTCCCCATGATGGGTGCTTGTAAATTATTGCAATGTTCTACTGTCTATGCATTTACTTTGATTACATATTGCCACCTGAGCCTCCATCTCATATGAATGTCATGGTGATTATATCCATGCTGATTTGGGTTGAGCCTTATATCTATAAATTTATAATCATAAAATCTTGCAACTTCCTTTTAATTGATTTTTTTGGTATCTTTAAATTGTCAATCAAATATGGTAAACATCCATTGAATGACCTGATAGGCATTTTGGTGTGGAGCATTTGCTTGACAATATCCTTGACATGAATCTCTCCTTGTGACTGACATTTTCATTAACCTCAATAGTGTGATTTGGCGGTCCATTTGTGCTGTAAAATCAAGGCACTTTATGAACTGGTATATAATCTCATGGTTGGCAATCAATGATGAGGAGTGATTCATAGCATTTTCATGCAATGATGACTTTGATCATTGAGCTTGCTACTCATTGCAGTGAGCATTTTCACTTAAGCATTTAGTTTTTATTTAGTAATCAATGTTAGTCATTTGACATTAAAAATATTAATGCAACTATTTTGTTCAACATTGGATCATGGATCATGCTATTTAATTAAAATATTGAATATAACTTCAAGGGAGATAATTTTGAGAAGAATGGCAAAAGATGAATATTCTGAAAGGCAGGTAAATCTAAGAAAAGGACAAAAAGTGACTGTAGTTACTTTTGAAGTAATATATCATAAAATCAAGGTGGAAAAACAATAGAAACTGAATCCATCTAAAGCTTAAGTTTGGATTTGACTAAGAAAGGAGAAACACAACCATTTTATTGACTATAATTGAGCACTCATATATTTGACCTTGTTTATATCCCACATCGTATTCCTTACTCAAGAGATGGGATGAAGTTACAAACACTGTAGAAAGTAAAGGCAGTAACTTTCGACTGCTTCAAGCCAGTGACAATGAATTTTGAAGACCCCAAAATAGAAATTTAACGACAGAAATTGAGATCTTAAAAGAGTCAACAGGGATGAGATCACTAATCAAGAGATGTGATAAGTTGCCCAAGAAATGAATGATCTAATTCCAACCACATTGAAGAAGCAGTTATAGTGAGAGAAGTTACAAAGTCTGCATAAAATCAAAGGCAATACCTTTTGACTGCTTCAAGCCAGTGGCAATGAGTTTTGAAGACTCCAGACAGAAATTTAACAAGACAAATTGATATCTTATGAGAGTCAACATGGGTGGGATCACCAATCAAGAGAAGTGATGAAGTCACCCAAGAAATGAATGATATAATTCCAACCAAGCTGACAATGCAATGATAGGGAGAGAAGTTACAAAGACCATAGAAAGTTAAAAGGCAATACCTTTTGACTGCTTCAAGCCAGTGGCAATGAGTTTCAATGACTCCAGACAGAGAATATTGTACCCCGCATTGATAACACTTATCTTATGTGAATGTGATATAATATTTGATAACATAGTTGCCACAGCCAAGCCACCACGATTTTTGCTGCAGAACACAACAGGCACAAATCTCAGTTTCTAAAATGGAGTTTAAAGTCCACAAATTTGATATTTCTATCTATAATCATACCCTTAAAAAAGGCGATTATTAATTACTCCAATATAAGTTAATGAAAGAATAAGTCAAATATCTAATCAGAACGCTTACCTTAAATTCAAATAAACAAGACTTTTGTTGTATGAAATTGCTTCCTGAAGTTCGTTGCAGCCAGAAAATCCAAGTCCAATGCCTTCAATGTCAAGCCGTTCAGTGGGGACATTCTTCAAGAATTTTGCTAGAGCAGTTGCAACAGGGCTGAATTTGAGAGTAATCTTAGCCATAGAAAAGGAACTTCTTTCAAGGATATGACAAACAGATATAATATTGGTACGTATTCAGGCATGTTTTCATATTTTTACCTGCCCAAGTCATTATAAGCAAGTCCCAATGAATGAAGCGGTTTCTTCAATATTGACAGGCTGTCAAAGAGTAAAGATGCTCCTACACAAGAAATATTGCAATTTGCAATATTGACATCTACTTTACGCATATCATTGCTGAGAATGCCTTGGAAATAGGGAATCAAAACCCTGCACATTAATCCATTCTAAATGTTTTAATCTTTTCATAGATAATAAACAATCTCATGTTATACAGTTAAACTGGATATCCCAGTACCTAACCTTACTCCATCATCTCCAATGGGATTATCACTTAGATCAAGTTTTTGCAGTTCAGGCATACATTCCAGGATTTTTTTTAGCATATCCACATCATGGCTTTCTAGCAAGTTTCCTCTGAGATCAAACAACCAATTTCATTAAACTGTTAGTGCCTGTGGATAAATCAATGAAAAAGAATAACCTTGATGGTTCTTAGAAAATTTTAAACCTTAAATTAAGATCAGTTAGCGATCGCAAGAAATATTGTCCATTTCTTGGGAATGAACTAAAATGGAGAGAATTCAAAAGTTCTGAAGAAAGCCAGCCAGAAAGCTGCAAAATCAGCAAAGGAATCAAAAATGAAGATGATGGTTACAAAAACAACTAACATAAAATTTACCATCAATAAAAACCTTAACGGAAAAAATTTAAATGAAAAATTGTTCATATGGAAGACTTGGGTACAATCTAAAATACTCTAAGTAAGCAAATCACAATAAATTGTGCAATTACCTTATTGTCACACAGCTCAAGAACAGTAAGGCCAGACTGGGACTGTAGCAAAGAAGTGAATATTGATGCAGCAATTGTTGATTCAAAACCGTTATCAGAAAATTTTAGTGAATGAAGATATCTGGCCAAACATGCTTCACAAGTATTACATAGTATCTTCCAGCATTGTCCATTTAGTGACAACTAAAATACTCAAGAAATTTTAAAGAGAAAAATCAAATTAAAAAAAAAAGAGATTAGTCCATAAGGGTATTAATTAACAAAAGAATGCATAATTTTTCAAAGAAATAATAAAGAGCATTGCACAAAATTAAATAACACTAGCTAAAAATAATAAATAGCTATTCACTCCTTTTTCTACCTTTATTAGGAACTTGGGAACATTAGTAGAAATTCTACAAAGAATAAGAACTACACTAATAAAAGTAAGGAACAATTGGGATAAATAGGATTGGGAATAATGATAGGGTATATATAATGCTAAATTAAACAAAGGGACTGAGGAAATAATATGAAATCAGGCTAGGTTCATCGTTGCAATTTGCAGACAATGCAAATCAAAATCCTACCGATTCAAAAAAATTAAGATTTAAATACCAAATGAATGCCAGTGTTTCTCTGAGTTTTCAGGATGGAGAAGGGGCACGTAGGAATGAAAAAAATATTCTTAAATTTTGGGGAGGTTGGGGGAGGCAGCAGGGGCACAGTGAATGAAATAATATTTAGAATGTTTTTATTTAAAATTTAAAATATCTTAAAGTACGTGAAAAGATGTGATCCAAATAATCTATTTATAATTTGATAATCATAATAGCATAAATCACTGATAATATGATTTTTCAATTATATAATATATTTAAATTTTATATCAATGAAAGACTAAAAGTTGAAACTTGAAAGTTACAAACTTTTCTAATTCAAAGTATAAACAAACTGAGAATCACAATTTCAGTCTTCAGTTTACAAAAATCAAATTGAGAACATGTGAATGCTAAAAAAGATATGCATAGCTGCTTTTTGTTTGAGCAACAAGCTCAAAAATCAAAGTCATCA
The DNA here is from genome assembly GCA_007258455.2 of Sequoia sempervirens. Taxonomy (NCBI): domain Eukaryota; kingdom Viridiplantae; phylum Streptophyta; class Pinopsida; order Cupressales; family Cupressaceae; genus Sequoia; species Sequoia sempervirens. The sequence goes on along the minus strand of VDFB02102399.1, from coordinate 71,496 downwards.
TCCATTTTGATATCTCAGAAATTACAAATTCCTGCTAGAACTGCTGGAGTGAACTGTATATGAGCCCAACCAATCTCAATTCTGAGGAAGTAACATGGAAAGGGATGTTTTGTCCCCTTCTCCGTATTCCAAAAATGTTCCCCCGTCCCCAAAAGGCTATAAAAGCCCAAGGGACATGCCCACAAGGTACATTGATGAATGTAAAGTGTTGAATGCTAAAAGAATAGATATTTTCCATTTGGGTTTGAAAAGTTTGAAAAGTATACATTTTTGTAAAGTATTTCACCAAAAAATGCAAATATGAAAAAAATATCTATGTCGAATATACTGTCTGTTTTATTCAAAACAAATTGCTCTGATGTAAAATGGAGGTTTCTGTGTTCTTATGTAAAGCACAAACAGTGTAGATATGATGTTAAGGTCCATTCTTCATTTCCCTCGCAACAAAGAGAACAATAGCAAAGAGTGGGTTATATTTCAATGTTTATCTTAGTTTCTGGGACGTGGGCACGAGGGAACAGCTTCCAAGGATGGCAAAAAAAATCCAAAATTTTGGGAATGGGAAGGGGGCAGCTATATGTATTAGATATAATAATATGTAAAAATGAATATATAATATAAATTAAAATTAATTATAGGTAACATATTTAAAAGAATATTATCCAACCTTGTGTCCCTATGAACAATCAATGTACTGCAATCATGGTGAAGATAACACAGCCCTTTGTCAGTGTCAAGCACAATCTTATATCTACTCTACCAGTACAAGTGACCACATTTGTTCCTATGCAGCAACTCCCAGAGGCTCCCATTAGGCATGTATTCAATTTCATACACTAGAAGGTTGGTCTCATGGTTGGAGCAAAACACCAACAAACAAACCATATGTCAGTGGTGAATCTTGCCTGACATCTAAATCTCTGTAAAAAACCAATGGTCATGCATGGAGCCCACACTTCCAATTCTCATAAGCTTTTTCACCACAATTTCTTCTCTATTTGACTTGATGCCTCTATAAACAATTTTGGCCCCTCTTGCTAATGACATTTCATCTTTTAGACTCTTGAGCATGTCATCTCTACAAAAATTGAGCTTCTGGCAAGTAGTCTTTCCCAAGAGCATGCATCTCTATCTCTATGCAGGGTTCTAGTCTTCACAGCCATCACAACTACAAATGGCTAGAGAGCAAAGCAACAGTGCTAGGCACCTGGGGACGTCCTCAAGACATTCCCCTTGTAAAGAGAGTGTCCCAAGGATGTTCCCTTTTTTTCTACAAAATCTACAATGTTGGGGGTACATTTTCTCCAAGTCCCCAAGGCTCAGCTTTTGAGGAAACAGCTAAAAACCAAGGGTGTGCATCCTTGGGGAACATTGTTATATTTTTAGCATGCATGCGCACTAACTCAAGCACTAAAACTATGAAACAACATTAACAAATAGTTGAGTATCAATTCATGGGAGACCATGCATCTAGCTACATGTTATATACCAAATTAAAAGATGTCATGACATTCTTTTATTTGATTGTCCCATCTAGTCATTGAATTCATTTCCTTTGGTCAAATCACAAGATCATGCAAATGAACCCGTATCTTCAGCTTCTCAAAAAGGTTAAAGACCATCTTAGACCATAAAGAGCACACTATCTATATGATCTAAGTCATAGCTATACAATCTCATGACAACACAATCAACCAATGAACCAACTAATGGGAAATTAAGAAGATCAAACACCTATCATGAAGGGTTGGCACAACCACAATCGCTATAGCCTAAAATTGGAGATCCCTTTCAAATAGTAACCATTGCACCAAGCTCCTCCCTTAATTGGAGGGATCACTTTGACACTATGAAAGATGGAAAAAATGATATTATAAATGAGCAAACAATCTTTCATAGTCCCAAATAGATGTTTTAGATACATGAGGTTGGCCATATTTATCCATAAACCAAGGATGTCATCTACTATGATATTTCTCTTGCACATAGTTACTCCTAATGCAACACCAAACAAATTCTATATTATAGCATATAATAAGATTAGGCATGATTACTAAGCCATAAATGACCACATACCATGAACAATGACATACTCAAAAAATAACTATAGACACCATAAACTGTTGAATATAAAGAACAGTTTGAAAGCTAAATTAATTTAACAGAACAAAAAACAATAACAGAGCATATATGAGATGCCCCACTCAAAATAACCAATATTTTAAACTCAGGAAATTTCAGAACTGCAAATTTTTTACTCAGATTTCTAAAAGATTGCTTGCACAGATATTAACTATTCATCACTAGTTTATTTAGAAAGTATATGCACCATTTCATAATCAGATCATAATATTCAGATCAGTTCAAAGCCAGGTAATGATATATACTTCACACAATCACTGGCGAGTCACATTACATAGGATTCTGATATAACAGCGCAAAGAATACAAATATCATATGTCTGTAATTATTACCAGACCTGAACTAATTCCGTGCTTTCCTCAATTATGCTGGCGCTAATGAGGAATGAAGCTAATGAGGTTCTGGGTGGCCTCTGTAATCGCTCTTACTGCTTTGCTGATGTCGCCAGACAAACAGCAAAGGAGGTCACTTTGATTTGCGCAATATGAACTTTGTCTCCAGCAACCTTCAATCTACCAGATACCTTATGTTCTTATCAGTACTTCAACTATGAGTTAACCTTTACTGAAACTTGGCTCAAAACCAGCGGATAACTCGTAAAGGTTAGACAAATGCGGGCAGGGATGACGTCCTACCAGCAGGTGCCTTCTAAGGTTTTTGTCTTAGAAGAGCAGGAAAACTGCATTTTGAACTCCAAAATAAGTTATGTCTTCTTCATCCCAGCGATCTGTATTCATACATTACTTTTCACAAGTCGGCCCAAAAAGGAAACGGCATACATACATTATGCAAGTCGGCCCTTCAACTATAACAAAAATTATTTAATGATATTCATTTCCCCACGATATCAAAGTTGGCCTCCCAAAGTCGGCCACAAACAAATTATTTAATAATTTCATTTATTAATAATTACATCTATTTATTTATTTATTTATTTAAAATACTAGGCTGGCTGACCCAGCCTTAAATGGGGAGATCACAATCCTCCCGTCCCAAAATTGCTTGACCTCAAGCAATTCGCACTTTTTAATGTCCCCAATTTAGCTCTACACTCTTCATTGGGAATTAGCCTAATTCCGGAAACCCATAGGCTAATCAGAAATGAAAATTAGGGTTTCCTATTTTATAGGAGGTTTTGAAGGCTTGCATGCGATAGTTTTTGATGCATGTCTAGTGGAGTTTTCTAGGTTTTTGGAGATCTTCAAGGTAAGGTAACATGGATGTCGAGAAGATGACATGCATTTCTCTTCGGTGCCTTGCATACAGGAAAAAGGTTTCTGGGTTTTTCTAGGTTTTCAGAGAGCTTTAGAATAGTGTAACATGCATCTCCATCTGGCAACCTTTCCATGCACTTACTATTTTTAGTAATTCATGACGATTGCCCGGCTTGTGCTCAAAAGGTGTTTGGGAACACTTACTATTTATATCAGTTTGCTATTTTTGGTAAGTTCTATTTATGGTAGTGTCATCCTAGCAGCCTTCTTGGAGACTTACTATTTATAGTAAGTCATGTATTTTGCTCAGTTTGGCTTTCTGTTGAGTTTGAAGTGAACTTACTATTTTTAGCACTTGCTATTTTTAATAAGTCTGTTTTTGGCAGTGGCATTATCAGCAACTCAGCTCAGCTCATCATGCTATTTATGGCAATCTGGCAAAATCAGTTTTGGGTGTTGGTTTTAGTTGCTTCATTGGACTAAGTTTCAACACTTAGTAAATTTTACATTTTGAGTTTGTACCCCCATGCCTAGGCGATGACTTCAAGTTGTTTTAAAGTTGGGGCCATAAAGTGGACGCCTTATTAATGCTTTAAATGTTTTATTAATGTTTTAATATTTCCTCAAAAGTGGGACAACTTGGGAAAGAATACAAAGAGTTTTAAATATTTTTAAATGCATCTGAGGTGGATGTCCTTTGGAGAAGTTGGAGAGTTTTCTTGGTTGGAGTTACAGGTTGCTTCAATCGCCCAATTGTACCTATTTATTGATGCTTTGATAAGTGTTGAGAATCTTTTGGAAAATTCATAATGTTATGCTGCTGAACTGAGTTCAGACTTTGCTACAAGGGTTGCGTGCCTTCTAGCTTTTTGATACCTTTCATCGGGCCTGAAACTATGGCTTCCTAGAAGGCCACTGAAGACCATGCTTCATTCAGGAGTGTGGATAGAGCTTAATTTCTGATTTTAATTACATGCAGGTTGCTGGTTTATAATATGTTTGTACTGCTGAAGACTATGGCTGAAGCGAATTTTTGTTCATAGCTTCGCCTCTGATTTTTATCTGGTTCTCGGTACTGGCCCATGTTGTTTCTCTATGGAGGGTGCCCAATTTTGCAAAGTGTCATATTTTATTATTGAGTCTTTGATTTTTGGGAGAGGGTCAACCTTCTTGGAGGTCGTACCTTTTCACTACTAAGTGCATTCGGCTTTGTGCCGTCTGTTTCAGCTGTGTTTGGCACATTCTCTCAATTGGAAGTTGGACACCATGACTAGAAGCTTCAGTTGTTTGTTGTTCGAAGTCTTTCCATGCTATTTTGAAGAAGTGGTGACCATTATGGTGAATTACTTCATTGTTGGTTTGATTTTCTGTTCTTACTATTTCTGATCAGACTTGTTTAGTTTCATTATAGTGCTGGTTTGAGCTCAATTTCATATCATTCTTATGTTGTAATTGTTAGAGGTTTATTACTCTAACTCTTTGTGGTTTTGGAATCATATTTCTATGTATTTGCAGCTAGAAAACTCTATTTTGTAAAACTGGTTTAGTAGTACTAACAGCTGTTTATTCATTGTTGCAATTTATTTTGTATTTAGCTCCCACTGGATAAGTGGTTGAAACATTTTATTTCCAACACTTTAAATTTAATAATTCCCCCCCACTGAATCAGTGGCAAAGCGGATTCATGGTTGACTTGCTGCCTTATAATAATTGTGATTAGTTGCTCCCACTGAATAAGTGGTTGAGCTCATGGTCGGTTATCCGCCTACTTGTATTTCCAGCATTTACTTTCATCCATGGTCGGCTAGCCACCTAGCAAGCTTTGTATTTCTTTCCAGTTGCTAACGATCTCCGGCACCATATGCTATCACCTCACCCACATTGGGATCTTGGTGAACATTCTTGGTGAGGGTTACTTTCCAAACTGGTTATCTTTGGAGCTAATGCTAATCAATGGTATTTGTGCTAGTATTGTTGTCATAAAATTTGAAAAAAATTAAGTGGGAATATTACAATGGTGTTTACTCTGATACCAGTGGTTGAAGCATTTTATTTCCAACACTTTAAATTTAATAATTTCCCCCACTGAATTAGTGGCAGAGCAGATTCATGGTCGGCTTGCCGCCTTAAAATAATTGTAATTAGTTGCTCCTGCTGAATAAGTGGTTGAGCTCATGGTCGATTATTTGCCTACTTGTATTTCCAGCATTTACTTTCATCCATGGTCGGCTAGCCGCCTAGCAAGCTTTGTATTTCTTTACAGTTCCTAACGATCCCCAGCACCATATGCTATCACCTCACCCACATTGGGATCTTGGTGAACATTCTTGGTGAGGGTTACTTTCCAAGCTGGTTATCTTTGGAGCTAACGCTAATCAATGGTGTTTGTGCTAGTATTGTTGTGATAAAATTTGATAAAAAATAAAGGGGAATATTACAGTGATATCAGAGCCTGTTTTCTTGCCATCCTATGAGTTCAATGCTTCAGTTGTTAGTTGAATGACAGTGAAAATCAGATACTACACCAAAGGACAGAATAGTGTTCAGTATCAGCGTCCAGAAGTTCTGGAGGTTGACAATTTTTTAGAGAGAAACCATGTGTTGCCAGATTGAGTTATGGCTTCAGATGAAGAGAAAAATTTGGCAAGATCTTTGTACATTGCGGGCACAAGGCTGAATGAGGAATGTCAGTCAATGCAAGATCAAGTAAGCGTACTTCATATGTAAGAAATATGTTTGAGCAGTGTGAAACAGTCACCCTCTGAGATAATGAAAAAAGCATTAATTCTTACAATGATTTCTATGAATCAACCTTATTGGTTAAGGCATCTTGATGAAGAAATTAGATTGTTGATCACCTCATGCGTCAATGAAGTGATGAGAATCTTGGCACCATTGATGCTATATGATGATAATACTATGAAGAGAATTCTTCATATGATTGTGGAAAGTTTTCAAGACCTTGATGAAACTAATAGCAGTCAATACTCCAGAAGAGCTGCTATATTGGAGACATTTTCAGAACTCAGAATAAGTATATTGCTGATAGATTTGGGTATGCAAAGTCGGATATATTATTTGATCCATTACCCCTTCATTTCAACTTGGAGTAAACAAGAGGAGGATGTAGTTGCAGCAATGAGAAACATTTTAGTTTTAATTATCAATGAGATGGATGACATTCCAAAATCCGTCCTATCTTTTCTGCCAAACATTCATGAACAAGAAGGAAAGAATTCTTCTACAGTTGGTATATTGATCAGAGATTTGTTCAATCATTGTGAGGGAAAATCGAAGACTCACTTGAAGAAGACAGAGCAGCTAAATGAGGTGGTCATTAATGCAAAAGACGGAAATAAAATGTTGTTACTCAATGATTTTATGGTAGTTCCTCAAGAAGACCTCCTTGGTATGCTTGTGACTACTAATGAAGAGATCAGTAAACACCTACACATGAAGGGCTTATTGAAGACAAGAAGGATAGAGTCTTCAAAACAACTAGCAATGATGATCCTTTACTTCATTTCAGTGAAGATGACATGGGTGGTCATGGATTTGAATTGTTTGATCATCAAACTAAGCTCTTGGAGAAAAATACTTATGAAAATATCAGTTTTGGTGAGATGGGAGGTGTCTCATTCAAAGAGTCACCACTCCAAGAGGAGTACGAAGGGCATTCTCCTTTTGATCAAAATAATCAGCCCTTTAGCATTTGGGATCCGAGTGTGAAGGAACCTAATGCTGTTAAGGAATTTCTTTGGGATAAATTTCCCTTTGATCTCAATAAAGAACAAAATTCAAATTTCACTGCAAGCCTTGAGATGGCCATTGGAGGAGATGTCTTTGACAAAGAAGGTTGCATGGAAAAGCCCCATAATGAACCCTTTAAGATGGTTGCAGCCACTAAGGAAGAGTTTGTTGCTGCTAAAATTTTCAGGACTGCGATCAATAATGACCCATTGATCAAATTGGGGGCTACTTTAACATATAATCAAGGAGACAATGAAGGGGAAATAGAGCTAGAAGACCACAGGGTCCTTGATGATGAAAAGCTTAAAGAGATTCTCAAATTCAAATCAGATTTATTGATGATGAAAAGCTTAAAGAGGTTCTCAAATTCAAATCAGATTTATCTCTTCATGAAGCTGATTGTAAACAAAGGTCCAAAGAATTGGTAGAGTCTGATCCTCTTCATGACCTTGAACATTTTCAGCTGGCAGATGGTGAAAGACAAGAGACTTGGAGCAGTTATGAGGGCAGCAAAGACAAGAAACCAAGTTCTGATTTTGATATGCAGCTTATCAGCAGTTCACCATCCTTGCATATTTATGAGTGGGAAGGTCAATTCATGATATCCATTGAGGATGAGGTGCATGTCCTATTCAGATTTGACCGCTCGCATAGTTTGATTGAAGAGAGACAGGAAGGAGTTAGGGATGGAGTCACTCTCTTTAATCTGCAATTCATTAAAGACTCCTTAGAGATTATGAAATCAATGTATCTATGTTGGACTAAAGACTGGGATTACACCTACGAATTCACAAAAAAGACCATTGGTGCATTTCAAGTAAGTGAGAAATGTTGATAAGCTTACTCTAGAGCTTGAATCAATTAAGTGCATGTTAGAAAATGCTCAGTTGGGTGTAATGGAGCTAGAAGACCAGCTAGCCGATTTCGAACATCCCAAAGAGGATGAGGACGAGTTCCACTCTGTGACTGATAATCTTCCAAGCTTGCTTGTAAGTGAATACATAAGGGGTTTAGAGGATTCAGTCTCTATATGGGAAGTGTTGATTCATGATGACTTCCCCATCTTTGACATCAAGGTGTTGTCAAAACATGTTATGGTAGTTGCTAAAGGTTTATTAACAGCAGCAAGGAGTAAAGATTTCAGATTGGTTACTCATGAAGTCTGGGAGATGGATTTGAAGACAATGATTGTTCCTTACTCCTTTGTTTTTGAAGCTATCATGGTTTGGCTTCATGGTTTCTCTAGAAAAGACACCAACTTCTTCAGTTTGTACTTGGTTTTGATTAGTACTTGGGGGCATGTTGAGTATTCTTTCCAATGTGTTAAAGATCACTTTTGGTTGGGTATCCATGCTTGGGATCCTCAACATGGTTTAAAGAAGCTCAATATGTGTGGAAAGAAGGATTCTTGGAGGGATAAGCATCAAATTATCAGATTTTTGGGTGTTGTCCCTTGTTTTACCAGCCATTCAAAGACTTCCTTTGTTCAACTACTAATGGATTGGAGAGGTATTTTGAGCAAAGGATGGTACAATGTGGTGCTGGAATCTTTAGAGAGGTTGTTACCAGCTTTGTTCATGAGCAGTTATGCCTATCTTATTGAAGATGATTCATGTAACAGCTGCTACTTACTTTTTGGGATGATGATTTTCCATAAATAAGATCTCAAGATGACTAAATCAAACCTAATAGGTAGCTGGTGTATTCATTTCCAGACCTTCCAGTCCCCTATTAGGACTGAATTTGGGCCTCAAATGGGAAAGGGAATGATTCAGTGCAGCCAAAATTCTTGTATGGGATGTTCTCCAACATTAACCAGTGGCCTTCTCTGCATTTTTTCCAATACTAATGTTTGGGGCAGTGAGCTTTTAACTGCTTTGGTTCACTAGTTTGAGACTCTTAAAGCGAAATTTGTGAACTTTCCTTGGATTCTTCTCAGTTATATCAGTTTGTTTCGAAGAAAGCACTATATATCCTTATGGAATTTTGAGGATGTGATTGTGGAACTTTTGCAAAGAGTTGCTTTCTACTTTGCAAAAAGTATTGGAAGCGCCACATATTCTATTGTGACTCACTTTGATGCTATGGAGAGTTATGTTGAGGAGCATGTTTTTGAGTTGAGTAGACAATCTTTCTTATTGCTTAAGAATATGTTAGACATTGGCATTGCAGATTTTGACTCCTCAGAGTTTTTAGGACATGAGATGCTACAGGTTTTTGTTTTCAATTCCACCAGAATTGTCACTTTGAGTTACATGTATGGTAACCCTTGGGGGTTACAACGAAGATTAGAGCAGTTTTGGAACGTTGGTTACACTTATGAGACTAGAGTGGTGCAACATCGGCATGATGGGTCCTCTCAGAGATGGATATGAGACACTGGATCCTATATGTTTTGGTGTGGATCAGTTTGGAGTGTATTGGCATTGCTTGAGGACAAGCAATTTTGGGAAGGGCGGACTATAATGTACCCAGTTTAGCTCTACACTCTTCATTGGGAATTAGCCTAATTCTAGAAACTCATAGGCTAATCAAAAATGAAAATTAGGGTTTCCTATTTTATAGGGGGTTTTGAAGGCTTGCATGCGAGAGTTTTTAATGCATGTCTGGTGGAGCTTTTTGGGTTTTTGGAGAGCTTCAGAATAAGGTAACATGCATATTGAGAAGATGACATGCATTTCTCTCTGGAACCTTGCATGCAGGAAAGGTTTATGGATTTTATTTTTATTTTCAGAGAGCTTCAAAATGGTGTAACATGCATCTCCATTTAACAACCTTTCCAGGCACTTACTATGTTTAGTAAGTCATCATGACTGCCCAACATGTGCTCAAAAGGCGTTTGGGAACACTTACTATTTAAATCAATTTGCTATTTTTGGTAAGTTCTATTTATGGCAGTGTCATCCTAGCAGCCTTCCTGGAGACTTACTATTTATAGTAAGTCATGTGTTCTACTCAGTTTGGCTTTCTATTGAGTTTGAAGTGAACTTACCAATTTTAGCACTTGCTATTTTTAGTAAGACTATTTTTGGCAGTGGCATTATCAGCAGCTCAGCTCAGATCGTCATGCGATTTATGGCAGTCTGGCAGAATCAATTTTGGGCGTTGGTTTTAGTTGCTTCTTTGGACTGAGTTTCAACACTTAGTCAATATTATATTTTGAGTTTGTACCCCCATGCCTAGGCGTAAATGTCCCTTGCCCAATCTGCTCTAATTTTTCAGATTTGCTCACTCAGGGATTTCGTCAGAAAGTTTGCAGACAACCTTCTTCAGCTGATAATTGTTCCTCCCCTTTGTTTATGGTTTTGCAATAATGAAGAATGAACTCCTAAGACCCGGCTCGATATGCCAATGAGCTACAAATGAAAATGTGATGCAACAATGTAGGTCTCAAACTCAGTATAACTGAAAATGCAAGAAATCATCAACTCCAACCAAGGGGTATTTCGTCATACAATTTATATGCAAACTCTAAATTCCTTAATATCACTCCACTCCTAATATATGCAATAATGATCATACAATCATGATGACTGAGTGCAATGTAATAATCCTCTACAACCCATATTAACTTCAACTGATTATAGATGCAGCTAATTGCTCTTTGAAGATAAAGGCATATATTGATACAATGACTCAATAAAACAATGTTTTTGGATTGAATTTTCCTTTTTCCACTAGAAAGACAACTCCTGGGATTGACCACGACTTTCCACAAGGGACGTCAATTCTAATTACAAAATATAAAGTAAACTCTATACTCAGTTTGTTGCGTTGGAGTGATGACGCAATTTCCCTAGAATTTGACACTCTTGTTTTGTCTCTTGTGATGCCTCAGCTCCCAATACTTGGTGAATGAAATTATCGACTTTACCAACTCCCATCTCACTAAGCAAGTCCTGATAGATATTCTTCCCTTGGCGTTTAGTCTTTGGATTTGTCTTATTCAGAAAATGACGATTTAAGTTAAACAGCTCTGCGACGTTAGTGAAATGCAATCTCTTCGAAGTGTCATGAGCCTCCCGATAGTTGTGTCCTATGGCTTCATCTTCTTCTTAGACTCTGGCATGGTGTGGTCTTGACTTCCTCCGACTTTCCTTCATTCGTTGTTGATGATTCCCTCTTCCTCGCGTTTTCCTTGATATAGGTTTAGCGTCCCAAAAGACGTGTCTCTATCAGTGCCTATGCGTCACTTCTTAACAAGTGTTTGTTTGTTTGAATCGTATCTTCCCTCGTTGTTTATCAATGATGAATATACATATGAGCAATTGATATTATATAAGCAATGGTGAATTCCAATTACATGCCATTATGTCTATATATATATATATATCTGTTTATTTGTTAAAAGAATGTAAATATATGAAATTGATCTCCTAAGTACTTCCCTGATGATGGAGACATCACAAGTCTCCCCCGCTTGACATTGCTTGTCCTCAAGCAATCCCTTCTAACTTCATCTCGTGATTCCCTTTGCCAGTTCAATGGTCTTCATCTTGGAAATAGATTGTAACATCTATTACATCTAATCTCTTTCCAAGCCTTCTGGATACCTCCCTATGGAGTGTAACCAGCCTTAAATCCTGGGAAAAGATTGTAACATCTCTTTCCAAGCCTTCTAGATACCTTGTTTAAGGGCATCCAGCCTTAGAATCCTAGGAAGGGTTATAATACCTCTTTCTAGGCCTTCTGGATACCTTGTTTAAGGGTGTCCAACCTTAGAATTGTAGGAAAAGTTTGTAACACCTCTCCCTAGGCCTTTTGGATACCTTGTTTAAGGGTAACCAGCTTTAAAATCCTGAGAAAAGGTTGTGATACCTCTTCTTAGGCCTTCTGGGTACCTTGTTTAAAGGTAACCAACCTTAAAATCCTAGGAAAAGGTTGTGACACCTCTTCCTAGGCCTTATGGATACCTTGTTTAAGGGTAACCACCCTTAAAATCCTAAGAAAAGGTTGTGACACCTCTTCCTAGGCCTTTTGGATACAATGTTTAAGGGTACCCAGCCTTAGAATCCTAGGGAAAGTTTGTAACATCTCCACCTAAGCCTTCTGGATACCTTATTTCTAAGTGTATCCAAACTTGTAATCCTGGAAAAGATTGTGACACCTCTTCCAAGCCTTTTGAATACCTTGTTTAAGGGTATCCAGCCTTAGAATCCTAGGGAAAGGTTGTAACACCTCCCCCTAGGCCTTCTGGATACCTTATTTCTAAGTGTATCCAGCCTTGTAATCCTAGAAAAGATTGTGACACCTCTTCCAGGCCTTTTGAATACCTTGTTTAAGGGTATCCAGCCTTAGAATCCTAAAAAGGACTGTAAAATCCCTTTCAGGCCTTTTGGATACCTAATTTATCAAGTGTATCCAGCCTTAAAGTTCTTACATGTTGTATACAATCCTCAAGTTATATCCTTGTGCCCAAAGAATGTCCTATTAGCTTATTTTGAAGATATTACATTCATAAGTTCTTTTCATGTTCTAGTCAAGGGCCATCATGTTTTGCCCTTTTGGTAGTAGTCTCTCTTGTCTCCTCATCCGATGCTTCTTCAATCTTGTGTATTTGTCCCTTCTTGCATTGGTGGTTTTGTCCCCAAGGCTCATTGCACTTGAAACATAAGCCTCTCTCCATCAATTCTTTTCTTTGTTTGATTGCTTCCTTGTCATGGCATCAGTGGCTTGTGATCCATGGTTCCTTGCAAAAGTGGCATGCTTTCTTTCTATTATCTTCCCTTTGTTGGTCTTGTTTGGGCTGCAACTTGAACGAAGAATTCTTAGCCTTCTCCTTTGGAGAACTAGACTCCACCTTCATGGCCTTCTGAATGGCCTCCCCCACGGTTTGGGGTTCCAATGGGTTGACTATGTTCTTGATTGGTTCCTTGAGTCCTTGAATGAATAGATAGGTGAGCCTTCTTTAGGATAGGTCGGGGACCATGACTGCTATCTTTTGGAAGTCATTTGCATATTCCTCCACCGTTCCTTGTTGCCTAAGTTAGGTGAGTTCCTTGAAATACCACTCAAGATGCCTTTGATCAAATCGTTTTTGAGTGAACTCACTATAGGTGCTTATATTCCGGTGACCCTATGTGATGAATCCATGGTGCCACCAATCGTGAGCTATTTCTGATAGATGTAGGATCGCAAATTTGATGGCATCCTCTTCGGTCATAGGGCTGAGGGAAAGATAAGTATGAAGCTTTTGAACCCATGATTGTGCAGTCGTCTTCCCGGAGCCGTCAAAAGAGGGCAATGTCATCTTGTTAACCCGAGATTTAAGGTCTTTGCTGGTCTAATTCTTTCTTTTGCTTGAGTTGGCTTGAGTTTTGACTTCATAATATTCTTTGAAGGGTACAAGTTTCTGAACAGCAGGATCTAACTCAGCATACATGAGTGCAATGTCTTCCGCACTATTGGTGTTTGGTTCTTTTTCTTCTTCGATGACCCCTTGAATGGATGGAGGCATGGTCAGTCTTAATGCAAAGCTTTGAGTTGAATGTTCATTCTCGGAGTGTTTTGATTGCATATCTTTCCTTGAATTGGCTCTATCCTGCGTGTGGTGGCTATTTATGCTTTGAAGAGCTTGGAGAATTAGTTGATTGGTCTTCTCAAACTTCTCATTGGTTTGCTCCATGAAGGTTTTCAATTCTTGAGCCAGCTGATCAGCCATGTTTCCCTTCTGTGATAGGTTTGCATTATCTTTTTCTCCAACAGGTTGGAAGATCGATGCTCTGATACCACTATAAATGTCCCTTGCCCAATCTGCTCTAATTTTCAGATTTGCTCACTAAGGGATTTTGTCAGACAGTTTGCAAACAACCTTCTTCAACTGATAATTGTTCCCCCCATTTGTTTTTGGTTTTGCAATAATGAAGAATGAACTCCTAAGACTTGGCTCAATATGCCAATGAGCTACAAATGAAAATGTGATGCAACAATGTATGTCTCAAACTCAGTATGACTGAAAATGCAAGAAATCATCAACTCCAACCAAGGGGTATTTCGTCTTACAGTTTATATGCAAACTCTAAATTCCTTAATATCAATCCACTCCTAATATATGCAATTATGATCATACAATCATGATGACTGAGTGCAATGTAATAATCCTCTACAGCCCATATTAACTTCAACTGATTATAGATGTAGTTAATTGCTCTTTGAAGATAAAGGCATATATTGATACAATGACTCAATAAAACAATGTTTTTAGATTGAATCAAGGATGACTGATGGTCCTGTCACAGGGCAAGGTAGATGAGGAAATCGTTTCCAATTTGCTAAGATGATGTGCCAAGAATCTGGGAAGGTTGTGCCAAGGCTCTTGATGAATTGCGACCTCTCCAAGATACTTGTCTTCTCCGTCTCTTGCTTAGAAGGTGTCAATTTTCCTTTTTTCCGCTAGAAAGACAACTCCTGGGATTGACCACGACTTTCCACAAGGGACGTCGATTCTAATTAAAGAATATAAAGTAAACTCTATACTTAGTTTGCTGCACTAGAGTGATGATGTGATTTTCCCAGAATTCGGCACTCTTGTTTTGTCTCTTGTGACACCTCAGCTCCCAATACTTGGTGAATGAAATTATCGACTTTACCAACTCTTGTCTCACTAAGCAGCTCCCAATAGATATTCCTCTCTTGGCGTTTAGTCTTTGGATTTGTCTTATTCAGAAAATGACGATTTAAGTTAAGCAGCTCTGTGACTTTATTGAAATGCAATCTCTTCAAAGCATCATGAGCCTCTCGATAGCTGCGTCCTATGGCTTCGTCTTCTTCTTAGACTCTAACGTGGTGTGGTCTTGACTTCCTCCAACTTTCCTTCATTCGCTATTGATGATTCCCTCTTCTTCGCGTTTGCCTTGATATAAGTTTAGTGTCCCAAAAGATGCGTCTCTACCAGTGCCTATGCGTCACTTCTTAACAAGTGTTTGTTCATTTGAATCGTATCTTCCCTTGATGTTTATCAATGATGAATATACATATGAGCAATTGATATTATATAAGCAATGGTGAATTCCAATTACATGCCATTATGTCTATATAAATGTATATGTATATGTTTATCTGTTAAAAGAATGTAAATATATGAAATTGATCTCCTAAGTACTTCCCTGATGATGGGGACATCACACTAGGCGATGACTTCAAGTTGTTTTAAAGTTGGGGCCATAAAGTGGACACCTTATTAATGCTTTAAATGTTTTATTAATGTTTTAATATTTCCTCAAAAGTGGGATAACTTGGGAAAGAATACAAAGAGTTTTAAACATTTTTAAATGCATTTGAGGTGGACGTCTTTTGGAGAAGTTGAAGAGTTTTCTTGGTTGGAGTTACAAGTTGCTTCAATCGCCCAATTGTGCCTATTTATTGATGCTTTGCTAAGTGTTGAGGATCTTTTGGAAAATTCATAATGTTATGCTGTTGAACTGAGTTCAGACTTTGCTACAGGGGTTGCGTGCCTTCTAGCTTTTTGATACCTTTCTTCAGGCCTGAAACTATGGCTTCCTAGAAGGTGACTGAAGACCATGCTCCATTCAAGAATGTGGATAGAGCTCAATTTTTTATTTTAATTACATGCAAGTTGCTGGTTTATAATCTGTTTGTACTGCTGAAGACTATGGCTGAAGTGAATTTTTGTTTGTAGCTTCGCCTCTGATTTTTATTTGGCTCTAGGTACTAGCCCATGCTGTTTCTCTGTGGAGGGTACCCAGCTTTGCAAAGTTTCATATTTTATTATTGAGTCTTTGATTTTTGGGAGAGGGTTGACCTTCTTGGAGGCTGTACCTTTTCACTACTGAGTGCATTCGGATTTGTGCCGTCGGTTTCAACTGTGTTTGGCACATTCTCTCAATTGGAAGTTGGACGCCATGACTAGAGGCTTCAGTTGTTTGTTGTTTGAAGTCTTGTTGTGACCTTTTTCACACATCGCCCCATTCAAAATGGGGACCCCCTAATTCTTGCTCCATTCTGGTCTTTTGGCTTGGTTTTTTCTCTCTCTCTCTTTCTCTGTCTCCTTACTGATGTTTGCCTTTCGAAGGATTGTGCCCGTCACTAAGCCTAAACGAGTGAAAATTGACCAAGTCTGAAAATTAGGGTTTCATCTCTCCTGGTCAGTCCAAGGTCGAATAAGATGAATAAATTGAAAATTGAGCTTAACATTGTTGTCAGTATGCTTCTAGCAGGCTCTCAGCAGATTTTCATCAAATTCTGAGGTACTTACTATTTTTAGTAAGTCTCCAATTACAGGCAATTCGTCAGCATTTTTGAAATTCCGGCAGTCACACTGTGTTCAGAGCACATCAAGCTATTCGCGTGCAAAATTTGAGCGAAAACAGACAACTTTCTATTTTTAGCAATTCAGCTTCCAGGACAAATTTCAGGACTTAGATGCAGAGTTTTTCTTTGCATGTCGACATATTCCTTCTGGGTTTTTCGAGACCTTCGCAACAGTATAACATGCAAAACGAGACTACAACTTTCAGAATTCAGTCTTCCGAGGCTATTTTTAGGGTTTGCATGTCAGGGTTTCTTTTGCATGTTGGATGATTCCTGGTGGGTTTTTCGAGACCTTTGCAGTGGTATGACATGCAAACGGAGATAATCACTCAGTAAGGAACTTATTATTTTTAGCAGGTGCGTCCCGGCAGCCACTTCCCAACAATTCAGAATCACGAGCTGATCACAATGCAACAGAAACGAAGACAAACAGAGATCATTCGATACGCATGCAGAGCAAATTAGGGTTTCCAACTTCAGAGCCTGAAAAGAGGGGTAAAAAGTCAGAATTTTCGAAAACCGGTGTAAACCACCGCGATCATCATCCTTCAGGCTATTTGCTGGTAAAATTTCAAATCAAATGGAGCACTTACTATTTATAGTAAGTCAATTTGGAAACAGGTTAAAAATAGCAAGTCAGGTGCATGCGCTAATGTCTGTGGTCAGGTCACGTGGTGAGGAGCGCCTCATTCAAATTTCAAGTCAATCGGAGCTGTGGAGCTATCAGAAGCAAACAATTACTATTTATAGTAAATCACCTTCAGAAATGGGCTAAAAATAGCAGGCTGACTGAAAGTGCAGTGTCGACAGGACAACAGGGTCATAAGGATGCAGTGTTTAAAATTTCAAATCGTTCTGAGCTTCAAGGATACAAAATCAAAGGGCTTACTATAAATAGCAGGGCATGAAAAGCTGGTGAAAACGAGAAAAAAATTCTAAGTATGGAACTTCATCTTGCAACCATGGCAGAATGCGCCCAAATAGATGAGGAAGCATGGAAAATTTCTAAGTATGAAGCTCGTCCTCCACCATGCCCAAAATGCGCCCATCCAGCAATGAAGTCAAGGAAAGTCAACACGTTTCATCCTTCTGCCTAGCCTAAATGCGCCTTCAAGGTAATGCCAAGCATAAAAAATTCCAAGTATGAGAATTCATCCTTCACCTAGGCCAAAATGCGCCCAAGAAAGAAGTGAGTCAAAGTGGTCAACAATTTTCATCCTGCAGCCATGGCAAAATGCGCCCAAGGGGAGTTGAAAAATTTTTCTAAGTGTTGAATATTCTCCTCACCCCTCCAAATGCGCTCATCCATCTCAAGGGGTGAAATGCGCCAAGTTTGGAAGAAGTCAAAGGAGTCAAAGCTTTTTATCCTTCTCCATAGGCAAAATGCGCCCAAAAGCATGCATGTGAAGACGAAAACAAGGGAGGTGAAAGGTCACAGAAGGACGTGGTAACATGCTTCATCCTTCTCTACATCAAAAATGCGCCCAAAGTTAAAAGAAGTCAACAAGTCAATGAGTTTCATCCTTCATCAAGGCTAAAATGCGCCCAAGTTAGAAGAAAGTCAAAAAGTCAAAAGAATCCGTCTTCCTCACCCCCCTAAATGCGCCCAAAACAAGCCATGTCAAGACAAAAAATGGAAGTTGAAGAGTCATCCTCTTGCCTAGCTCAAATGCGCCCAAGTTGAGGGTGTAAAAGTGAATGAAGGGTGGTAAATGGGGTAAAAGGTGTTTAAAATGCTCCAAGGCGTGGTGAAAGAAGGGTGAATGTTAGGCGTGGTGAAGTTAGATGTCCCTCTTCAAGTCCTAAATGCGCCCAAGGTGATGTGTGTTAGAGAATTATTTTTCCAAGCCGTGTGAAGTATGAAAATAAAATGCTAGGCGTGATTTTTGAATATCCTCCTTCACACATGATATGCGCCTAAGGTGGTGAGTGATGAAAATTTTCTAAGGCGTTGGAGCTTCAAAAATATTTTTCAAATGTGAAGTAAAATGCAAAGTGGTGAGTGAAAAATAAAATGTGCTAGGCGCCTTCATGAATAAAAAAAAAATTTAAGTGAAGTGGATGAAATTTCCACCACTGGCAAACGAATAAAATTTTCTAAGGCAAATTCTCAAAGTGCGAGATGATTTAAAATTTTCTAAGGCAAAAGTATTTTCTTCCTTAGAAAATACGCCTTGAGCTCAAGGTGGTGAATTTTCTTCTTAGAACACCGGCAAATTTTTCAGGGATGAAGTCAGAGATGAATGATAATGCAAGATGGATTGATAAAATTTCTCAAGTGAGAGCAACCCGGGATGATCACAGGCGAAGAATGGATTTAATTTGATAGAATAATATTTTCTAAGGTTCAAAATTTAAAAATTAAATGAACCCGTTCGTTGGGTACCCATGGATTCGAAGCGTTCTGGAGAAAATTCTCTTCTGGGTACTGAACATTTGTGATGATAGATGGATTTCTATGTCTTCTGCACTTCGCCAACACTTTTTCAGTGAAGAATTTGATCAGTGCTCAAATTGTGAATTTTCCTAAGGGAAATTTTAAAATCTTCTAAGGCAAATTTGAATAAAACGACTTTTAAAAGGAAAATGATTCGAATGGTGAATTTGAAGTGAGTTGCCTAGATGATTTTGATTGAATTCTTCGATGATGAATTTTCCAGAGCTGAGGAGGAGTTAAATTCGAATTCAAGTGACAGAGCTCTGGCTGGTGAATTAAAAGGATGAATTTGAATCAAATTTTTCGAAAATAAATTCAAAGATGCCAGTCAAAGTCGAACTTCTAGAAGAACAAGATTCCTGACGTCGAGAGACAAGTGTCAGAAATACCAGAGAGGAAAAATTCGAATTTTTGAAGTGGAGTAGTGGAAATTAAATGTACTGGCTATAATTGGCTCCTTCTAGAATTCGATTCTTGGCTATAAAATTGAGAAGTTTCTCACTTGTTTTTCACAGCTGGAGAAGTATGAATTTTCTCTGAGTGAAGATTGTTGCGAAGCATTGCTGAGGCTTGAGGAGTTCGAATTTTTTTTAGGCTGAGGTGTTGCTGAAGTAGAGCTAAGAGGGACGACTTGACTTGAGTTGGTTTCCAAAATCTGAAGTGGAGAAATTCGAATTGCAAAGGGGAGTTTGCTGGAGTTCGAAGTTATTGCTAAAGCTTAAAGTTGCAACTTTTGAGGGTGCGCACTTGCTGATTGCTGGAGCTTGATTTGTTGCTGAGAGTTGAAGTTGCCAGTGCTAAGAAGGACGCCTTGAAGAGAGGAATTTCAAAGAGTTTAAAAAGGTGCGAACTTGTTGATTGAAAAAGTGTGAATTCAAAGTTGCTTGTGAAGTGCACACTTGCCAAGTGCGAAATACAAATCTGCCAAAATTCAAGTTGCTGATTACTAGTGGGCGATTCTATTAAAGATTGAAGATTGTTGATTGAAGTAGTGAAGTCACTAAAGTTTACTTAGAAACTTTTTCTAAGTGTTGAAGCTCGAATTTACTAAGGAAGAAGCTGAGGTTTGCGAAAAAGAAAAGTCATTGCAGCTTCTCAAGTTATTGAAGTCGACTGCAGCCCCTGCACTATATTTTATTTATTTTATAAATTAAATTGCTGATGAATGTTTATTGTCCTACAGATGGCTGAGGCAAGGGCGACTAGCAAAGATAACAATGGTGCATCCAGACAGACTATAATCAAGAAGTTGAGTAAGACATTCATGCCAGAGTCAAAATTTATTTCAAAGTTGGGCAAGCTGACGGATACCAACTTGGGCTCCGTCAACCTAGAGACCTTCAAGAACAGAATGTTGGGGATTGGCAGTCATCGACCTTCGACCACTTCGCACAACATTGTTCGAAGCGGATTATATGCAGCTGCTGGTTTCCCACCAGCCATTCAGTGTTTGGAGCTGATGATGGAGTGTGCCAATTATTATGAGAAGGATCACAGATCGATCATGTCACCAGATGGCCAAGTGCTAGCCAATCTCACTCCTGCCGCCATTGGTGAGGCTTTCGGGATCCCGGTGCACAGGAACATGGTTTACAAATCCAGCGATGCACGGAGACAATCAACACTCACTGGATGAGCACTCCCAAGCCTTCTCGTACAAAGTTGCCGAAGCAAATCATAGCGGATGACTTGAAGCAAGAATATTGTGATCTCATTATGATGCTGAGCAAAGTTGGTGGTTGTGCACAGTCATTCATTTTTGAGCCTTGGATGTTTTATTATATCAACCTCGTGCTGGAAGGGAAAGATTATGTCAACTGGGCTGTGATGATCAGTGACAATTTGCACGAGCAGCTCCTGAGCCTTAGAAGGACGAAGACATTTTATATGAGCTCCTACATCATCTATATGCTGGCTCGTATGACGAAATATAGGGGGATTTCTTACAAGGAACCTGTTGGTTGCGGCTCCCACCAATTCAAGATTCATGAGGCTTGTCTGCAGCTACATCTGGCAAGTACCACCCATTACAAGCGTGTCAATGACGCCTTCACCATGCACATCACGAGATTGCTTCAGGAGCGGTTACATCACAGAATCTCGAGAGAGGCCCAAGAGCTGATTGAAAGGTATGGGTGTTGTTTCATACAATTTCCGAAATTTTCTTACATAAGGCTGCAAGGTTTTTCATCATATCCATATAGGCTGCCTAAGTACCCAACCGATAGAATTTTAATGCTAGAGATATCTAGGCAATTGCTTGCCTATGATAAGATTCAGAAGAAGAAGGGAGGGATTGAATTCCCAATTGTCATGGGCAACTCGGATGAAGTGTGTCCCTCAATACAGGCAGCTAGAGAAGCTAAGAGTGAACTTCAGTTTTATCACTTTTCATATCACACTAGCCGACAGCACTATGATCCACACCATAACATCAAATGGGTACTGTCAGAAGAATTTAAACACAAGGCAAATATTGAGGATTATTGGGCTAATGCATCAGATGAGATTGAAGTCAGAAAAAGGATGTTCTCTCGATTGCCGATTACTTTGATCAGGGAGTGTGAAGTTGTCCCGGTTCCAGACCAGGTGAATGAGGACATGGATGTTGTGCATCCGGATTATGCAGCAGCGAGAGATACCCCACTTCCACTCCCAAATTGGTCAGAACCTGAGGTTGCAGACTTGGATACACTTTCTATTCCAGTCTTGACATTTACTAGAGCATGGGTTGGCAGGCGAGTGAACAGGTTGAAGAGTAGGTCAATTGCCTTGACTTACAATTTGATGGGAGATCACAGGACACCCACCACCGGCAGAAAGAAACAGATCACACGAGGTCCAGAGTCCAAAAGGAAGGAGCTAGTTCGACAGGAGCCCATTCAGCCAAAGCCTCCACGAGTCGTAGTTGAGTCACCCACGCCATTGGAGACACGTTCTCCAAGTATCCAGGAGGTTTCTTTGTTTGCTGATCAGAGAATTGCATTGAATCAGGTGCAGGTAGTACAGGAGAATAATCAGCCTCCACGAAGAGAGTCAGTTGGCCAGAGCGTCAATGCACCTAATAGGGTTGATCAGCAGGATGATGAGGGGACTATTACTAACCCCCAATTTCAGCAGGAGTTAGAGGCGGCTATGAATGATGATGATGATATAGTTTCAAGGGACACTCAGCCACTTGAGGACGATTAGCCTCGTCAGAATGATGTAGAAGTTGAGCAAGTTCGAGAGGTAGAGGCACAAGAACAACAACCCTTTGATATACAATACAATGTGCCTGATTGGCTTAGGGACAGGATGAGGAGAAGCCCCAGCGAGGAGATTGATCCAGCAGTTGAGATGGAGGAATTTTTGAACGGGATTAGTGCACCTCCACAGAAAAAGAGAGCACGAAAGTTCTCGAAGATCTCCACAGATGAGGATGGTTCTCGTACCCTTCACGTTGCTGTGCCACAGGTTGATTGTGACCTAGACGAAGCATTGCCACAGAATTATGTGGTCACAACTTTGGAGTTAGGACGCCCCACTGGTGCGCAAATTGTAGAGGAGTGTGATAACTCCTACCTTGCCCTCAAGGACAGGTTATTCAAGAAGGAAGGAAAGTATAAAAAGTTGAAAAGAGAACACAAGGCCTTAATTGGATATGTACAGCAGTCGTCTCGTTCTCGAGGGCAGGAGATTCTAGTTATAGAACCTCCAGCAGAGATACCTAGGGAGTCAATTAGTGGCTTGATGGAGTTAGGGAAAATGGCACAAGAGGCAGATAAGTGGGTCACAGGAGTTCGTGCCGAGACAGAGAAGTTTATGGAGGACCTTGCTTTTGCTTTTCAGCAGGCCTCTAGTATTTTGGCACGAATGGAGGCAGTTGATCATGCTTGGGGAGATGCTTTTGTCTATCAGAGCAAGGTAATTCAGCGTGTTGAGGCATTGAGGCATGTTCCGTTACGATTGCTAATTGATGGAGGTGTCATTCAGGAGAATGACAGATATGATTTTTCTAGATGGTATTCTTCAGCGATCACGAGGCATGGTTTCTTCGATGCGGCACAGGCGGATTCAGCCAGGATACATAAGGCCGTGGCCAATATCATTGATGGAGTTCAGAATACTTTTGAGGCCATATTTGCTAGGCGGTTGAATCCGGATGAGATAAATGTTGATAATTTGAGGGGTAGGCTGGTACCTTTCTTTTCAGAGGTGAAGACTTTCACACAGGATGACTTTGAGAACACCTCCACTTTCTCCAATTTGATTCAGAGTACGCAGGATTCCTTAGCTGCTTGGAGAAAGTCATGTACACGGCATGAGACATCAGTCACGGTGCTAGAGTTCCAGTTAGACTGTGTTCCACCCATTTCAGTTCAGGAAGTTGAGGCTGTACTTGGCAGATTCGTTGAGTTTGCAGCCAGAGAGAAGGAGAACGGGAATGCACTGCTGGACGAGGATCTTCTAGAAGACTGATTGTGGGCATTTATTGCCTTTTCTATTTTTGGGAGTGAGTAGGAATCTTTGTTCATTTATTACACCACTCCCCATTCTGGCAGTTTTTAGGGTTAGGGCTGAGGTGGCATGATTTTAGCCACTATTGATTGTAACCCTAGCCGTCTTTTGGGACCAGGCTATCTATAAAAGGGGGAGTCCCCCTCATTTGTAAGGCATTAGATATTAGAAATTGGAGGAGACATTGGATCAGACATTAGCATTAGAGCTAGAGCTAGAGAGTAGAGCATAGTAGACATTTTGCTTAGTGTGGTGAAGAAAGAAAGTTTTCCCTTTGAAAACTTTTGTGGAGATTGTTGTGTAACACTTTCATGATAATAGATCTTTTCATTGATGGTGGAATTCGTCTTTGTCATGAATAGCTAGCAAGGTCTCTTCTTCTTTTCGGATCCAAGTAGCGTAATTTTCATTTCATGCAATTAGTTTACTTTGATGTGTGGTGTTTTATTGAGATAGCTTCACTTTCGTCCATACCACTAGCGGCTTGTTGATGATAAGTTCGCCTTGCGTGGTCCACTGGAAATCATCTTGAGTTTAACTTCGATTGTGTTTTGTATACTTATATGTGTCGTTTTGATGGTGTATGTATGCTAAGTTATAATCTGAACATCCTTTGCTATCCCTTTGAAGATTGCACCGATTTTGCTGAAGCTGTCCGATGTGAGGTTAGGTGACATTCGGTTGAAGTCTATCGAAATCGAGCTCCACATATCTTGCATTTAGAATAGAACATAAGTTTCTTAGGCCCTACACTCTTTTACTTTCCGCATATTTCTGATTAGTTTTAGGAAAACGAACTCATTGCCAAATCATCCACTTTATACAAATCCCTTCAAATCATCCATTTATTGTTAACTGCAAGAAGCCTAAACAATTGTGTAAGTCCCCTCGTAAGAACACAGCAATACGCATCAACCAACTGAGGGTGTTCCAAGTATTTCGGAACCTTGGAGTTGAACGTGTGATCTATCTCACAATCTTAGCACACGGAATACTTTGATCAAGAGAGAACGGAGTAGCCTTCGGACTATTTTGTTCTGCTGTTTGGTGCAGTCACAAAAACCACGTCAACAAGTCTTTTCGTGCTAATTTGAAGAAGTGGTGACTATTATAGTGAATTACTTCATTGCTGCTCTAATTTTCTGTACTTACTGTTTCTAATTAGAATTGTTTAGTTTCATTATAATGCTGGTTTGAGCTCAATTTCATATCATTCTTATGTTGTAATTGTTAGAGGTTTATTACTCTAAACTCTTTGTGGTTTTGGAATCATATTTCTATGTATTTGCAGCTAAAAAACTCTATTTTGTAAAGCTGGTTTAGTAGTACTAACAGCTGTTTATTCATTGCTGCAATTTAATTTTGTATTTTGCTCCCACTGGATAAGTGGTTGAAGCATTTTATTACCAGTACTTTAAATTTAATAATTCCCCCCACTAAATCAATGGCAGAGCGGATTCATGGTCGGCTTGCCGCCTTATAATAATTGTAATTAGTTGCTCCCGCTGAATAAATGGTTGAGCTCATGGTCGGTTATCCGCCTACTTGTATTTCCAGCATTTACTTTCATCCATGGTCGGCTAGCCACCTAGCAAGCTTTGTATTTCTTTCTAGTTGTTAACAATCCCCGGCTCCATATGCTATCACCTCACCCACATTGGGATCTTGGTGAGGGTTACTTTCCAAGCTGATTATCTTTGGAGCTAATGCTAATCAATGGTGTTTGTGTTGGTATTGTTGTGATAAAATTTGAAAAAAATTAAGGGGGAATATTACACACTTGCATACCAAACCAACTGCCTTCTACACCTATATGGCCAAAACAAAATACCAAGATCCCATATCAATCTCAGAGTCATTGCTCCGCCACTCCGCTATGCTACTTTGATATAACTATTGCTAGCATCATTTTGCAGCATCCTGTGAAGCACTTCATCAATCATGCAAATCCCAACGTCATCATATTCTTCCAACATGTTATGTAGAAGAATACCGCTATGCATCCTCAAGACGAGATAAACATCTCTCACCCAAACTCCATCAATGATCAGATCAATCTTGGAAGAGAGGAGTGTGAATGTTTATTGGGCCACCTCCATGCAATTAGAGTGCATAATCATGGGATTTCCTAGATAGAACTGCAATTCTTTTTCGTGGCACTCAATTTCAAAGACAGGAGAGGCATCGAACCAAAAAGAGAAATATCTTTTGAATACTAAGATCAGTGGATATCTACAGAAATACACTTATCAATCAGGCGTCGGGACCAACAAGAAACATTATCATCTGAATATTAAGGCAGAAAACACCCTCAAGAATACATTCACAGTCTAGGCATCTATCATCACAGGATATCAGAAGCAAGTAAACAGATCTAAGTGGTTATCTGCCACTCAAGGATAGTATCAGTAAACTATTGCAATTGTTGTTGTGGATATATCCGTCTTATGTATTTATAACAACTATGGTATGCTCTATCATAATTATTATATGTAATATTTATTTACTTTACTCATCAAGCAACCATGGGAAGGAAGGGGGGAGATACCAATGGGTTGAGCAGATACTAGACTTCTCCCTAGGTACACCACTCCATGATGGATGATTGTGTGCGCCACTTGGAGCCAAGGCGGTGATATCTGCACTTGGGCTTAGGAAGAGGGTGTTTACGGGCCTCCTATGGTAGCCTTTTCCCCAAACTCCACATGGATTGGTGGTTGAGATGAATTAAGGAAGTTTCAGTCATAAGAGGAATGGATAAGGCAGCAAAGGTAGGGAATGCAGATACAAGTTATCCGCCAAGTAGACCACCCCAAGTGGTATGACTGTGTGCGCCACTTGAGGGCCAAGAGGGATGGTATATCCGCTCTTGGACTTGGTGTGGATAGCTTCGGGCAGACCTATCATGCTCCTCATCCAAGTCTCATTATGAACCAACTCCCAATGTGTATTATAGATTTTGTGTGGTTTACATTACTTGAAATGGTTAGATATTTACATGATTTGAATAGATAAACTTTAATTACATATGCTTGACATATGAAATTGTATTACAATATTTTCTAACATGATAGTAGGATCTATGTTAGTTTTAGGATAAGAATTCAAATAAGCAGATATAGAACAATTTCAAACAACTTGACACAGCATATACCCTGGGAAAACCCTCCGACTTGAGGGAGAAAAACCCAGCAACTATATATCACTTCTATATTGAATAATGAACAACAATTCGCTTTACAATGAGCCCAATCACAAGGCCGAATTAACAGCACCACACTTGATGCAAACTCAATAAGAAATAATATCGAACTCCTTGAATAATGATATCGACCTCCTTGAAGAATAATATTGATCTCCAATGTCGAACTCTTGCTGTAGATAAATTCACACTTTGCTTGAATGAAATGAAAATGAATGATGAACGGAATGAACAGCGGCTCTATTATATACAATTCAATGAGGCGGTCTCCAACAAACGCATCCCTTCATAGATACAAAGTCAGCCTCAAATGAAAGGGTGTGACTTATACAAAAGATGGCGAACTCTTAGATGAAGTCGGCCTCATTAAAATATAGATTACAAATAAATGAAATCGCCTCCAATAAATAAATAGCCATTGGCTATATTTAATTTATTGCTTATTAATAAATTGCCCTTGGAAGTATGAGGCCCGCAGCTATAACATCAACAATCTAAACCAAGATTATCCGGCTTAAAACATTTAATTGGTAAGTGGTAACCCAAATTGCATTAAGTTTGTGATTCTAGGGCACAAATTAGGGTTTTCAAAAAAAGGGGACATTACAATTGGTATCATAGCTTCAGATGGACCTATCATACTCCTCATCCAAGTCCCATTATGAACCAACTCCCAATGTGTATTATAGATTTTGTGTGGTTTACATTACTTGAATGGTTAGATGTTTACATGATTTAAATAGATAAACTTTAATTTCATATGCTTGACCATATGAAATTGTATTCCAATATTGTCTAACATGATTGCAAGATCTAAACCAAGATTATCCAGCTTACAACATTTAATTGGTAAGTGGTAACCCAAACTGCATTAAATTTGTGATTCTAGGGTACAAAGTAGGGTTTTCACAAAAAGGGGACATTACACCTAGACAATACTATCTTTTTTCATTGAGGTGTCCTGTTTGATAGCTTGAAACTCTAATCCTTTTTTCTGGTCCACTATCATCACATATTCCTTGACCCCCTCTTGTACTACTGAAATCTTCTCCACTTCAGGTTCCACCCTTGCTACTTCTAAAATTTTTTCTTTTCCCATTTTTCTCATGTAATCATAAAATCTCCATTCACTTGGATTTATCCAATTCAAATAACCCAAATAATCTTCAAAAGAAAATACAGATTTAATCTGATCTGACAGCCCTAAATATTCCTCCAAGATTTTGATGGCTTCAGATGTGTACCTTTTCTGATCCAATCGTTCCATTTTGAGATTCTCCTTACACAGCTGCTCCTTATATCTTCTCCTTCACCCATTCGTCTGAAGCTCAAAATATTCAATAAAGGTTAGGTCTTGATGAATGTTTGATCGTAGGTTCATATATTTAGCATGCCATTTTGCCACTTCTTTAGCAAGTTCTAATTGTCGTACTGGCATTACATCCATAGCTTTGTCTTTTCTTGAATCTGCAAACTTTTCACAGGCTGGCAGGAAGGTGGCTCTAATACCACTAAGATGTCCCACTCAAAATAACCAATATTTTAAACTCAAGAAATTACAGAACTACAAATTCTTTACTCAAATTTCAAAAAGATTGCTTGCAAAATATTAACTATTCATCACTAGTTTATTTAGAAAGTATATGCACCATTTCATAATCAGATCATAATATTCAGATCAGTTCAAAGCCAAGTAATGATATATACTTCACACAATCACTGGTGACTCACATTACATGGGATTCTGATATAACAGCACCAAGAATACAAATATCATATGTCTGTGATTACTACCAGACCTGCACTAATTTGGTACTTTCCTCGATTATGTTGGTGCTAATGAGGAATGAAGCTGATGAGGTTCTGGGTGGCCTCTATAATGGCTCCTACTGCTTTGTTGATGTGGCCAAACAAACAGCAAAGGAGGTCACTGTGATTTCCACAATCTGAACTTTGTCTCCAGCAACCTTTGATCTACCAGATATCTTATGTTCTTATCAGCACTTCAACTACAAGTTAACCTATACTAAAACTTGGCTCAGAACCAACAGATAACTTAGAAAGGTAAGACAAATGCAGGAAGGGGTGACGTCCTACCAGTAGGTGCCTTCTAAGGTTTTTGTCTTAGAAGAGCAAGAAAACTGCATTTTGAACTCCAAAATAAGTTGTCTTCTTCATCCCAACAATCTATATTTATACATTATTTTTCACAAGTAGGCCCTGTTGGTGCGTGTTTTATGACACAACAAACATTTTAGAACAAAGTGTCACAGACGCCTTATTCTCTCTTGAAAAACTACCTCCTATGCTAAGATTGCAAGTAAGGTCATAGGGTAATTCCAATGTTTAAGATGAATGCGGATAGGCTCTGTGGTATGGATGTGATTTGCTGTGGGCACAATTAAGATTTTGCAAGCTATTCGAAAAAGCGGAAACATAAATGCAGTATCATTTTGGGTTTTTTGATTTTTTTTTAAAAAAAGGTGAAAAAGATTAAGGGTTTAGAGATCCTATGCTATTCCTAAGAAATCAAGAGAAGACGAGGATTAAATGAAACCAAATAAACAATACTCTGTTTCGCCACGTTAAACGACAACTACGCAGAGCAAGTGCAATCTTCTAGGAATATGCTTGTGATTTTCACACAATGAATAATTACCATCGAATCGAACAACAATTATTCAAACAGAAGTTAAGCATCCATGATAAAGCTCAGTCTAACTTTGCACATTGAGTGAAATCATCCACTCAAAGAAAGTATGAGCTCGGTTTCACCAATCTCCGTTATCAATCTATCATTCTTCTAACATACATTATAATTCAAATTTACTAAGCAAGAAAGAAAATATGCGACCATGCAACTATTCGACAATCAAGTATTCAAGGCACCTCATGCATTTGAACTTCATTATCAAAGTAGTGTTTTCACAACAATCTCATAAAAACTCTCTTTATTTCTACAATCTAACTATCTTGAATCTGCTCTAACTTCTTAATCTCCTCTATCTCTAATCTCTAAGGATCTAATTATATCCATCTAAAAATGAGAGAGTGAGGGGGGCGGTTTATATAGTTTTTCAGATTACAATGAATGGCCGAGATTGATTCAGGATCAATGGCCCAGATTAAACAGAACTAAACCCTAATTAGGGTTTCTAAAACCTCAATCAGTTAACTGAAGAGAACTCTAGACATCTGGAGTGGCATCCTTATCCACTTGTGCAGCCTCACGTTCGGCGAACCTAGACACGATCGAGCCGACTTCCTCCATGGCAATGTCGGGCAGCACGTTGACATTGTACTCCAGCAATTCCAAGCTCTCGGCACACTCTGCAAAAATAGTCGCCCATTCTGGCTCCTGCAGCAAGAAAGAACTTCTGATGGCCATGAAGTTGAATACTTTAGTGAAACTTTCCTTCATGATTGGCCCGGTGGTGGAGAAGATTTTTTGTACTTGTTCTCTTAAATTCTTTGGCCGCAAGTGTTTCCTTCGGACAGCATCCTTGTCGAGCATATCTGCAGCCATTTCATAAATTTTACTCTGAATTTCTTTTATCTGTTCTTCAACTCTGCCACCATCTTGCTTCACTTTTTCGAGGACTCCTCTTCTTGAGATCAGGGCATAATACCATCCATGGAAATCATATGCCGCTCTAGCTTCAATAACCTTGTCCTCAATCAACCTTGGCTTCGAGATGCCCTTCAATTCCCGAATACATGGGATGATCCTGCTTTGAATATCTTCGAGACTACTCCATGATTCTGCAAGGTCTGTAACTCCCGATAGCATAAAGGAAGCCTGCTCATTTACTTGTGCCAACTTTTCTGCAAATGCCAACGCCTCTTCCTTCCTTCCAGCCATCCAGTCCTTCGCCTCTCTCGCCGTAGTCAGCTCTTCAAAATTTGAACCTGGTTCTTGTGAAGAATTTGGAGGTGGAAGCGTTGCTTGGTCTCCTTCATTTAGTGGCTTGGTCAAATGTTGGATGTAATCTTTTAGGCGCTGAATTTCTTTCTTATACTCTTTTTTCTTGGCAACTTCTTTTTCCAACCTGGACTTGATGGTAGCCACGAAATTGTCCAAGTCTTCGACCTCTTGCCCTTTTGTTGTCGGACCCATGTCAATGGTCGTGATAGCATATTCATCAGGAGCAATTTCATCTTGGAACTTGTTGTAATGTCCCCTTTTCAAGCCTGATAGTTTCTGTGACCGTTAGCCTTTCCTTGGGAACCCGGAGGCTAGTCGAAAGTTAAAATTAGGGTTTCCTAATTTTGAGGAGGTCATTGTTCGGAGATGATAGTTTTATTGGCGGATTCCTTCTGGGTTTTCAGAGGGCTTCGCAGTGGTATGTTCGTCTCAGCATTCAGAGTACTTTTTGGAATTTACTATTTTTAGTAAATTCTATTTTTGGCAGCTTGTCAGATGATGTTCAGCTCGGTTGACTTCCTGTTTCAGTGGTCAGATGTTTGACTCAGTTTTGGCTTCAGTGCATCTCTAAGCTAAGTTATTTCATTAAAAGGCACATTTAAATATTATATTTTAATGTTGACCTTGGGCCTAGACTTAATAACTTAATGTTGTGTTTAAAAGGTGGGTCCTTGAGGGTGGCGCCCTCATTGAGAAATGATTTAATATTTCCTAAGTCAAAACAAAGGTTTGAGGGGCGCTTATTTCAAAAAAGATGATATTTAATTAAAATATCAATTCTTAATGCCTTGAAGAGAAAGTACGCCTTCTTGAGGAGATGAAGGATTTGACCTAAAAGAAGATTTTAGGGTTTCGTGAAGTCAAACGAAACTTATAAAAAGAGGGCTTGTGCATCAGATCTTGGAAATTACACCGTTATGCTGCCGGATTGATTCTGGATTGCTTCGATGAAGACCTCCTAGTTTGGGCATCTCTTCTCGTTTGAAAGACAACGACTAGTGATGATTATTAGTTTACTTGTGAGTGCATCTTAGCTATTTCATTTGTGTTCAGTTTTGCATTGGAAAATCTGTTTTGAGTATTTTAGTGTTTCAGCTTATTGCATTTTTATACAGCAGATTGCATGTTTCACTCATATCTTGGAAAATACAAAAATAGTCTTTCTGGGTATTATCTCATTCTTTTTGTTTGTCGGAAGCCATCATATTCTCCAGTTTTCATATTTTATAGAGCTTGCATCATTTTTAAAAAGAAAATCTTTTTCATTAAGGTCGTACCATTTAGAGTTATTGGGATTTGTGCATTGCCGTTTCATTGCGTTTGGAGTCGGGGTTAAGGTTCTAGATTGGGCGCCTACATCATATTGGTCTATTGCATCTTGGTTTGGGCCATTTGTGTGAGTTGTGAGGGAGCTACAAGTATTTGTATCTATTCACAGGCTGCTGTTTTTAACCAGCAATTACAGATTTGAGAAAACAGAAAAACAGATTGTTTATTGTCAAAGTTGTAATGATTTCTTATGGCTTATTGAACTCAGCCAAGAAGAGATTTTATTGTGTTGTATGAATCAATAGATCCAGTTCTAACATCTTGGCAGGCATATGATATTTTATTGTAAACTGACCAGAAGTACTGGCAGTCATTCTCCAGGTTGTTGCTTTGAATTGGTATTGCTCAATCTCATTTGAAGTTGTAATTGTTAGATCTCCACCCTATGGTCGCTACTCTCCCGTCTTGGGTCAGCAAGCACATTCTGGGTGTAGAGTAGATTCAGTATTCAGCATTTCCTTCAAGTTGCTTTCAGTCTTAGTTTGAAATAATATAACTCCGCCCTATGGTAGCTACTTCTCATTCTGGGTGAGCAAGCACATTCTGGGTGTTGAGTACTTTCATTATTCAGCATTTCATTTCAAGCTTTACGTTCTGTAATCACTCCGTCATATGGTCGCCCCTCACTCCACCTTGGATTGGGTAGCACATACTTGACGTTGAGTTCCCTTCTGTATCTTAAGTTTACTTTCTTGCACGTTTCGGTTTATCCTTCTAACCTTAACGGGTGCACTGGCTTGAATGTTGTAATCTGTTATTTGAAAAACGAAAAAATTTGGCTCGGTATATTTCACTTGTCGACAGCGGGTACTGCAATTTGTACCGTACGATTGTCATCCTCATCTCTCTGGATGGTGGAAAATTTCTTGGCCTTCTTCCTTGGGGCAGTTTGCTCTAATCTCGCCAGAAAATCTGTGTCATTGTCCTCCTCAGGAACCTCTACTGGCGCCTTTCTTTTCAATCTCTCTTTCAGCCACTCTGGGATTATTGGCTGCTCAATTTCGTCCTCTTGTTGATCCTGAACGTCTTGTATATCCTGAACTTCCTGTTCTTCCTGAATCTCCAGCATACTTTGAACTTCTTGGACCAATTGCATACCCTGAATTTCTTGGACGGATGGGTCATCTTGGATTCCTTTGAGGGCGGAAATCATTCCTTCCTCGAATTCTCCATCCATAATGTCTGTATCATTATCTGATTCTAGGATTTCTGTGTTTGTTGGAGAAGGTTGATCATCATCTTCTACTTGTATCGGCTCCACATTTTCGACTGGAGAAGGGATCTTAGCATTTTCCAAAGATTCTCTATCCATGGCGAGTATTTCTTCTATGTTCCTAGAAGTGGCCGACTGAAGAGGTTTAGACTTGTGCTTCTTTCGAGAAGGCCCTTCATCTACCATTTTATCCTTGTCTTGTCTTGCAGATTTATCAACTTCTTTCCTTTTTCTTGAGTTGGCAGCATCTATTGGTCCATCTCCACGAGATGCACCGGCGTTTGAAGAACAAGACTCTGTATCGCCCATCAATTCGTAGGTGAATTGCACATTTCTTTGTCTTAGGACTTCTACCTGCCGATCTATCCACCACTGAGAATACTTGAAAACTAGTCGCATGAAAGTTGCTAGGTCACCTATCTCAAGTTCAAACCATTTTATAGGGGGAAGCGGCTCATTCTCCTTGAAGCCCGACTGCACGTATATTCCATCATCCTGTAGTTGATCGGGTATTTTGAAGAGCTCTGTTGCCCTTATCATGCTTAATGGCAACCTTGACCATAACCTTCTTCTTACGTCATATTCATCTGCTGCGTTGGCCCAGAAGTCCTCTAAGTCAACTCGATGCTTGTACCTTTCTCCGTCCACAGTTCTGATGAGATGGAGCGGATCAAAATTGTTCCTGGATTTGTATGATATGAATGGATATTGTTGAATTTCCAGTCGAGCAATCTCTACTGCTTGTGCCATCGGACATGACTCCTCCATGTTGCCGATGAAAAAAGGGAAGGTGACAGCCGCTTTCTGCTTTGGCCTTTGAATATTCTGATATGCCTCTAACTGCCTCAGCACTTCCAGCAATACCATCTTGTTGGTCGGATAGATAGGAAGTCTATAAGGGTTTCCTGAGAATCCTTGGATTCGGATATAAGTGAACTTAGGATACTGAATGAACCAGAATCCATACCGACTGATTAAGCTTTTGGCTTCATGTGAGAGTCTTTGGTGCGTTCTGCCTTGAAGAACCCGGGTGATGTACATCAAGAAGGCGTCATGAGCCCGTCGGAAATGAGACTTCTCTTTCAATTGCAGCTGTGGATAACAATCGTAGGCCTTGAGTTGCCCTTGGCCATTGCCAACCACGCCTTTGCAGGTCAAGCCAGGATACTTGTAATATCTTGCAAGTGAATATACGATGTATGAGCTCATGTGAAAAGTTTTGGTCTCCTCAAAGTTGACTAACTGCTCGTGCAGGCTATCACTAATCATTCTAGACCAATTGAACATCTTGACTCCAGTGATTATCTCATCAATAAAATAGTACATCCAATTTTCGAAAGGTGCACCGTGGGAACTACCTACAATTCTGTTTAGTAGCAAAACGATGTCGCCATATTCCTCTTTGAAATGAGTTCTGATCAATTTCTTTGGCATCTTGCCTGCAGTAGGCTTGGGCTTTAGTAACCAATTCTTGTTTATGTTGGACGCATAGAGATCCTGCTGGCTCTAATAAAGTTTGAGTGCATCTTGCTTGGTGCGGTAGGATGTTCGATTGTACACCAGAATTCCAAAAGTTTCCTGGATTGCTGGCTCGGACAAGTAGGCGAGGACTCTTCCGTCAGGAGCTTCTATCTGTCTGTCTCGTGCATTGTAATGTAGTGCGCATTCTACCATAAACTCCGGACATTCTTTAGCTGGCGGAAATCCAGCTGCGTGGACAATTCCATTGCGCATCATCCTCATGGCAATTGGTGTAGGCAGACGTCCATCAGTCCCGTACATTCTTTTTCTGAAGTCTTCGAGGTCAACGTGGCCAAGATCAGTGTCCACAACGTGCTCCCACTTGGACTTGATTTTCAACTGTGTTTGCACACCTTTGCTGGCGAATTTCATCTTCACTGCTTCGAAAATATATCTGCAAAAAGAAACAAAGAATAATCAGAATTCGAAACTTAAATCAGTTCGAAAGATATTCCAGCTAATTATCAATTTAGACTTCGTGAAAAATCAAGCTGGAACGATGAAGTTTCATGCCAAAGTGAAGTACACAAGGTAAATATGCCTGTGACTTCTGGAGACGTGATCACAATCACGATGTAAGCTGGTAAAAAGATTATTTCCTTCACTTTGCTGCAAATTTCCTCAACAAGTTTTCTTCTCACACCTTCAAAAATCGAATGATTGTGCAAATGAGAAATGGAATCACTTATAGAGGTGAGAAGATCGACCTTTTTAGAAAATTTGCATTGTTTCCTTCGAATTGAGTTTGAAC
Organism: Sequoia sempervirens; assembly: GCA_007258455.2. Taxonomy (NCBI): domain Eukaryota; kingdom Viridiplantae; phylum Streptophyta; class Pinopsida; order Cupressales; family Cupressaceae; genus Sequoia; species Sequoia sempervirens. Next base: position 36,242 of record VDFB02102399.1, on the reverse strand, counting down.
TCATCTTTCACTTTGCTTCCGGGTGGCAAGTTTTATCTTCAATGCTCTTGTCCAGGAAAGTTTCCAATTTCATCATCAGTTTAACAAAGCTCTTTGTCTTTCTTTCCAACTTCGAATTTTTTAAGACTTATCCTTTTGGGTTCGAAAAATGAATAATTAAAATAATCAAAGTAATTATTCCATGTGTCAATTCCAACCCATTCGTTTTATGGCGAATTATTTTTTTTCTTTGGCCATTTGATTTTCGAAATTTTCTTGCCAATGCCTTAGGCGAATTTTCATTTTGTCCAATTTTCTTGCCATAACTTACATCGTCCAACTTATTTGGCCATGATTTTTAATCGTTTTTCCAAAATTTACTTGGCCATGTCCAACTTTATTTGGCCATAAATCTCCTTGTCCAAAATTATTTTGCCATGTCCAATTTTATTTGGCCGTTTGCTTTTTCAAAATTTATCTAGCCAAAATTCATATCATCTTCCTAGACACTTTGGATTTGGACTTAGGAAATTTTTAAAGTGTCAAGCATGTATTTTTAATTTCCAAAGGTTTGTACTTAGGCAAAATTTTAAATTTTCACTTTCCTAAACATGGCAGACTTGCTTCATTTCTTTGCCATTCAACTTTTGCCTTGACTATGCCTTAGACTTTTCATCTCTTTTCCATGGGCGGACTTTGTTACTTGGCTTGCCATCTTCACATTTAATCTTGGGGCGGACTTGGGTCTAACTCTTGCCATTTCATTGCTTGCTGGGCGGACTTTGTCTATCTTCAAGCCACTTACAAGGGCGGACTCTAATCTTTTTCTTGCCATTTAGTGGGCGGACTTCACCACTTGTCTTGCCATATACATTTGAACATAGGCGGACTTTGTCTTTTGTTAGGCCATTGGAGCTTTTGTTGAGGGCGAACTTCATGCATTTTGATGCCACTTTGGAGGCCGGACTTCAGCTCATGTTAGGCCACACAAGGGCGGACTTTGCTCATCTACATGCCATTCAACATATGGACATAGGCGGACTTTACTAGTTGGCTTGCCATTTACCCCATGTTGCTGGGCGGACTTTACACATTTGTTTGCCATTGCCAATCTTTATCCAGCCACACAAGGGCGGACTTCATAGTTTGCTTTGCCATTTGATGCTTTGACATGGGCGGACCTTGGCTTCTAGTTAGCCATTCCTCTCTTGCTAAGGCGGACTTGATCAGATTTTATGCCATTGACAATTCTTTCTTGGGCGGACTTGCTGCATTCTTATGCCATTGACCATTTGACTAAGGCTGAAGCTTTTCACCATTGACTTCCTCTATACTTAGGCAGTATTCACCATGAATCTCAGTCACCAACTCGCCATGATTACTCAGATTTCTCATGAGTTTCTCAGATTTTTTCATGAATTGCTCAGAATTATCATGTTATTCACCATTTTTTTTGTGCTTTTCACCAGATTTCTCTGTGATTTTTACCAGATTTCTCACCATTTTTGAACAAATTTTCCAGATTTTTCAACTTTTTCTGTGATTTTCCAGAATTTTACCAAAATTTCAAAAAATTTCGAATCGATTTTCTGAGAGTTTTGTTGCTCTTTTCGAACTTCTGAGTGGATTTTTGAAACTCAAGCCCTTTCCAAATATAGAAACTTTCTAAAAATAGAAATTTTCCAAAAATAGCAATTTTCCAAAAATAGACTCTAAAAAATAGGGATCCCAGAATTGCCCAAAAGTGCCAAAAAAGTAGGTCCTAAAAAATAAGGGGCCCGGGGTGAGAAACCCTAAAAACTTGGAAGTGTCGGAATTGACTGAAACAACAGTCGATCTTCGTCTACCAGGCCCTCTAAGTGTGATGGCAACATTTATACAGTGATCCAGGCTAAAACTCAATTGCTCGACTCGGGGACCATTCAAAATTCAGACTCAAAACCCCCAAACAGAGAACAGACAAAACAAGGCACGCGAAAGCAAAACCCTAAAAGGCAAACAAGGGTCCCCATTTGCAATGGGGCGAGGTGTGAATTAGGTCACAATAGGCCCAAGAAGGAAACGGCCTACATACATTATGCAAGTTGGCCCTTGAATTATAATAAAAATTATTTAATGATATTCATTTCCCCACAATATCAAAGTTGGCCTCCCAAATTCGGCGACAAACAAATTATTTAATAATCATTTATTAATAATTATTTTTATTTATTTATTTATTTAAAATACTAGGCTGGCCGACCCAGCCTTAAATCGAGGACATCACAATATACTAAACAATCATACAGAGACAACAAGAATTACGTGGTTCGCCAATTACGCTATTGAAGGGCACACAATATACTGAGAGGGTGGGGGGGTAGGAATATCAAATCTATTTAAAATTCTTTAATTCAACATGAATTATCATGAGTCACTTCTCCAAACATGAATCAAAATAGCTACTATCAATCAAGCAACACAAATGCACACATTCACACAATGAACACCAAATATATGTGGAAACTTGGAATGGGAAAACCACAGTGAGAATAGTTGCTTGGATATACTGTCCAAATCCAACCTCACAAAATAATGAAACACTTACAATCATGAAGTAGGCACCAACCTACCGGAGACACCAATCCCCAATTGAGTTTGTAGGCACCAACCTACTGGAGACACCAATCCCCAATATACAGATCTGAGCACCAACTCAGTAGGCAAGAGACCAATCCTACTGGATCACAAAAATATGATGTGGACCTTCAAGATTGATAACACTACTTACACTAGATTTGAACAACCTTCAAACTCTTTCCCACACATCATATGATCTTTCAATAATGGTGCACAATGATTGGAATGCAACTCACATTACATCACTTTGATATTCGTATTTAAGCCCTAATTACATAGCATTCCCACAACTACTACACCTTAGGACGAATCCTAGACATCTATATATATTAATTACATTTACAATTACATTCATGTGTCGGCCCAAAAACATAGGAATAATATCCATAAGTCGGCCACACAAAAACTCCTTAACCAAACGTGTCTAAACGTGTGATAAGCTAGGTTCAATAGCCCACACGCTACACCAGAAGATAGCACACGCTATGCAATTACCAATGTAGACTTATCTAGTCCCAACAGGCATCCATACGCTACCTCCAAAGGGCACACGCTACAAGCCTCTGCCACATTGATCCAGAACATCAACCTGGTTAATTGACCAACACAGTGACCCTTCTATCACTTCAAACTATCAGCTTGATGAACATCCATTCCGAAAACTTTGGAATAAGATAAAACATGTGGACATACTCTCCTTTCAAACCGCAGGACATAACTCACAGCCATGAAGAAATGTGGATCAAAACATGTTACCAGAACAACCTCACTGTCTAGGTAACTTACCTCAAATATTTTGGATCAAACTTTCGGATCACTTCCATTGACATGAATAGATGTAGTATAATACTACAAACATTCCTCAACTCATTCCATCACCATAGCTAGCCACATATAAATCCACAACTCAAAATGCTCTGATATGGCATGACAGTATTATGCATACTCCAATCTTTTGAATGCCATTGCATCAATGAAAGAACTGACTAGCATAACTAACACTCTTCTAACATCAAGGACAATACTCCTCTGACATCAATGACAACATATGTTTAATAGCTACATCCATGGGAAAAAGGGCAATCTCTATTTATTTATATCTGTTACAATAGCATACATAAGATGCTTTAATACAAATCCAAAAAGTATATTTAAAGTCTCCACACATAAGGAGATGAAGAGCCACGATGGAGGGAAAAGGCCAAGACCGTTGGACTTCATATTCCAACAATCTCCCACTTGAAGTCCAACTACCACTACAAGTAAACACACTCAGAGATATACCCACTTTTCCAAGCTTATTGTCACATCTTGACAAGGCCAAGAGAAGCTCTATAGAGCTCGAGCTTCTCTTTTGTGACTACTTTCATAAATGCATCAACTGGATTCACACTAGTATGCACTTTTCCCAATTTCAACTTGCCCTATTCGAGAATACTTTGAATGAAGTGATATCTCAAGTCAATATGCTTTGTTTGATTGCGAAATGATGCATTTTTGGCCAAATGAATAGCACTATTGCTGTCACTAAATAGAGAAACATGTTTGCAACCTAATTCACCCAATAAACACTGCAACCATAACATTTCCTTAGCACCTTCAATGAGGGCAATGTATTTCACTTCGATAGTTGAGAGAGCAAGCACTTGTTGCAATTTGGAAATCCAACTGATCGCTGCCCCAACAAATATGAAAACATAACCAATAGTTGACTGCCTTTTGTCCAAGTCACTGGCTATATTGGAATCAACAAAACCTTGCAGTTGTGCATCTTTTCTTCCAAAACTCAAAACATAGTCAGAAGTACCCTTGAGGTATCTCGTAATCCACCATACTGCATCACAATGAGCCTTACCCAAATTGCTCATGTATATCGACTAACTACTCCATTGCATGAGCAATGTTCGGTTGTGTGCATACCATTGCGTGCATGAGGCTCCCAACAGCAAATGAGTAAGGAATTCTTTTCATATACTCTTTTTCTTCTTATGTCTTGGGACACATCTCAAAGGATAGCCGAAAATTATCAGCAAGAGGTGTGCTTACAGCCTTTGCACCCTTCATATTAAACCTGTCCAAGACTTTATCAATGTATTTTTCTTGTGACAATTTGATTTCTATTTTCTGCCTATCCTTGATTATTGTCATGCCAAGAATCCTCTTCGCTGCCCCCAAATCCTTCATCAAAAGCTTGTTAGCCAGATTCTGTTTCAGCTTGCTAACAACATTCATACTAGTCCCAGTTACTAGCATATCATCAACATACAACAATAACAAAACAAACTCACCAATTCTCCAAAACTTTGTAGTAAACACACCGATTAGATTCACACCTGGTAAACTGTTGCTCAGCCATGAAGGAATCAAACTTAAGGTACCATTGTCTCAAGGCTTGTTTCAGCCCATACAAGCTTCTTTTCAATCTGCACACGAAATTTTCATGTCCTTTTTCAAAACCTTTTGGTTGCTGCATATACAATTCTTCTTCCAAGTTGTAATGTAGAAACATTGTCTTAACATCAAGCTACTCAAACTCAAGGTCATATATGGCTACTAAACCCAAAACCGTCTGAATGGTAGTCATTTTCACAACGAGTGAAAAAATTTCATTGAAATCCACACCCTTCTCCTAGTCATATCCTTTGACCACTAATCTAGCCCTATACTGTTTCCTACCACCATCTTCTTCCTTCAATTTGTAAACACACCTATTTTTCAAGGCTCTCTGATTGGGTGGAAGAGGAACCAAATTGCAAGTTTGATTTGTCATCAACAAATCCATCTCTTCACTCGTAGCCTCCATCCACTTTGTGCAATCTTTGTCATTACTAGCTTGTTCAAATGTTGCACATTCAACTTGATCAGACATTAATAAATGATGAATAAAATCATCAAACTTTGGTGGTGCTCTACGCTCCCTAGTAGACCTCCTTAATTGAGGAAATTGCACTTGTGAAATATCTTGAGCATCATTATTATTATTTTCATTTGGCTACAAGGACGACTGAATATGTGGTAAAGAAATCACACTAGGCTACAATTTTTTGTGAATGGTGGTTGGGTGGTAGATTTGGCACCATATAGAAATCTAAAATTGGTCGTTCATGTGTATGTTATGGCATACAAGAAGATAGCTCTTGTGAGCAGTGAGCTTGCTAGGAATAAACTTGGTGTTGACAATTTAACACATCACTCCCACTTAAGATGTGTTCTACAAACTCCTTTACTAATTTCCCCTGTTCTAGCAGACTTGGCATTATTTTCTCATTGAAAATTACATCCCAGCTTCGAGTGACCTTTTTGGTGAGGGGATCCCATTGCCGATAACCATGTCACCTCTCTATATCCAATAAAGATACACCTTTTAGACTTCATTTCCAGCTTCGTTCGTTTTTCCGATGGGATGTGAACAAAGGCCTCACAACCGAACACCCGCAAGTGATCATATGAAATTCTCCTTCCCAACCACTTCTCCTCTAGAATCTCAAAATCCAACCGAGAAAATGGACCTTGGTTAATAAGGTACACCGTTGTATTAACTGCCTCTGCCCAAAACTCTTTACCCAAGCCTACATTAGAGCATGTTGCGAGCTCTCTCCAAGATTGTTCTATTCAACCTCTCAACTGCACCATTTTCTTGAGGGGTGAAAGGAACAATTTTGATCCATTGAATACCATTATCTACACAAAATTTATCAAACTCCAAGGAACAAAACTCTCCATCGTTATTAGTTTTTAAGCACTTAATTTTATGACTGGTCTAATTTTCAACTAGTGCTTTAAAATTCTTGAACATGCTAAATACTTCAGATTTCCTCTTTAGCATATAAGTCCAAACCTTTCTAGTGCAATCGTCGAGAAAAGTAACAAAAACATCTGAATGCACTAGCTCCACCGATCATGTCTTCTTGTCATGCCCTTGAATAGAGAAGCTGATCCTCCTTTGTTTTTTGTAGATACAATGCTCACACAAGTCTAAATCAACAGATTTCAAACCTAGAAGTTGATCCCATTTGTGCAAAATCTCAAGGCCCTTCTTGCTCATATGCCCGAGCCTCTTGTGCCAAAGCTCAGTCCTGCTGCCCACAACTGCCATCGCAGCTCCCATTTCAATGTGATTCTCTAGCACATACAAAGTGCCCAATTTTCTGCCTCTTGCAATCACTAAGGCTCCTTTGGTCACCTTCTAAGTGTTGGACTCAAAAGTGATGCTACCACCTTGAGCATCTAGCTATCCCGCAGAAATTAGATTCGTCTTGAGTTGAGGAACGTGTCCCACATCCCGCAACAACCAATTATTTCCATTTTTTTAATTTTAATATCACATCTCCTTTACCGACAATGTCACATAGTTCATTGTCACCAAGGTAGACTTACCAAGTTTGCCTTCTTGATAATTTTTGAAAATTTCCTGGCACAAAGAGGCATGAAAAGAAGCACCGAAATCCAACACCCACGCATCAACTATAGTTTCACTTGTAGACAAAACGAATGCACCTGCATCCTCTTCAAATGCTACATTTACCTCATTTTCTTTTGAATGACTTTTTGCCTTCTTAAATGACTAGCAATTCTTCTTTATGTGGCATTCCTTCCCACAAAACCAGTAGCCTGTATTTCTACCCCTGGATTTAGATCTCATGTGAGATTTAGTTCTTCTATTATTATGTCTGACCCATTCTTGAGATCTCCCACTATTTCTGAAAATCAAAGCCTCTCCAGATGAAGTACCTTGATGTTTTCTTCTCAAGTCTTCGCTGAGAAGAATTGCAGCCACATCATCAAGTTTCAACCCATTTCCATTCTCATCAGATTCTTTATTTCCAAACACTGAGTTACTAATTGTCATTATAACACCTTCCCAACTATCAGGAAGAGAACACAAAAGCAAAATGGCTTTGATTTCCTCTTCAAAATTAATATCAACAGAGGTTAATTGACTGATTACAGTATTAAATTCATTTAAATGGAAACATTGCTACCTTCCTTCATTTTCAGATTGAACAATTTCTTCATCAAGAAGACTCTATCAGCAGCAGAAGCCCTCTCATACATACCTGACAATCGGTCGCGTAAACCCTTTGTTGTCTTCTCCAATGCAACATTAAACAAAACATTGCTGGAAAGAGAGAGGATGATCGTTGCCTGAAATATTCTGAGCCAAATTTTTTGTTTTTCAATTGCAAGTTACAAACAATACCCACCCATTAAGGTTAGCTCTAAACCAAAACGATGTTGAAAGCAACTCTACCCAAAATGTACACCAGGATCCCGATGTGGGCAAGGTGTGAGCATTGGTCAGAGGATCTTAAAGAAATGCTAATACAAAGAACTCTAACCAAGAATGCGCCGACGAACGATGAGCATGTGGTAAGAGGATCCCTACCAACTAATAAGCTAAAATAACTCGATGTCAAGAATGTGCTTTCCAAACCGAGATGGAATGGGAGCTACCATATGACGGAGATGCTAAGAATTACAATGCAATTAAGGAAAATAAGCGAAAATGCTGAAAGTAACTCAACACCCAGAATGTGCTTTCTAACCTGGAGTGGGAAAGGAGCTACCATAGGGCAGAGATGTAAGATATTACAAAGCAACTTCAGAATGTAAGATAAGCATTACAAATTAGAGATTAAGCAAGATTAAAGAACTGCTGTCAGTACTACTGTCAGCTTACAATATGATAGAAAATTTGCCTGCCAAAAGCATGGAGTTAGAACAATTCAACGAGCATTTACATAGAGAATTCTCCTTGCTTAATGGAAATACCGAGACTGATTTCTTCTCTCAAAACCAGATTTAAGATTTTGATCTATTCAGATCTGCACCTTTACATGTAAAACCAGCAACCTGAGATCACACTAAAATGGACATATCTCTTCCACAACTCATCCAATTGACGTGAAACGAAAAGCAAAAGACCCTAATGATGAAGGCACCCAAGATTGGAACACAAAACAAACCCAAAAGTTTCTATTTAATTTATGCACGAATCCCAAGGCAAACACAGATGATACGACCCAGCAAGAGGGGCGATTTGCCTTTAAAAATCACAGCCTTCATTAAAAAATCTACAACTTTGGGAAAAGGGTCGCCCCTACCAGACAGAGAGATTTAGACAGTACCCAGAATGATTCTTTTTGTATTTTTTGACTTATGAATAAAAAAGACAATCTGCTGTAATGAATATGCAACTCCAAAATCTCACTAATATGCAATAAAGCTGATCTACAAAACCACACAATGATTACAATGCAGAAATCCACTACAAATCACTCAACACTAAACTACCTCACCACTAGTTGCTATCTTTCAAGCGAGAAGCAATGCCAAGCTAGGAGGCATACATTCCTCGAAGCAATCCCAAAGCCAATCCGACAGCATAACATTCCTATAGGCAAAAGATCATCAAAATGAGAACCAATGGCTTCCTTTTATAATTTCCAGTTGACCCTTCTTGAAACCATAATCTTCTTTTTTGAGTCAAACCCTAATTCTCCAATAGATGGCGTCCCACTTTCCCAAGCAATATTTGACTTTTTAATTATAAACTTTATCTCTTCCTTGAAGTTGGCGTCCAACTTGTGCTTGGATTAAATCTTTTAATAAGAAATATAATTAATTCCTTCAATGAGGCGCCCATCCATAAAGAACATCTTTTAAACAACTTAAAGTGAAGTTGCTAGGCCAAGGGGGGTCAATGTTAAAATATAACATTAAAACATGACTTAATTAAAATAATTCAACTTATCTCTCCAATTGTGCCCCAAAGCCCAAAAATGAATAAGCCAACTGATCAATCTGAAATGGAAAGCCAACCGTGCTGAAACCAACAGGAACACTGCCCGAAATAGAATTTACTAAAAATAGTAAATTCCTGAAGATGCTCAAAATGCCAAGGAAAACATACCACTGCAAAGCTCTCTGAAAACCCAAAAATAATCCGCCATTAAAATAACCAACCTCGAGCAAGAGCATACTTCAAAACATGAAACCCTAATTTCACCTTCCGAATAGCCTACGGGTCTCCAGAATAGGCCAACGGTCACTGGAAAGATCATGCTCGAGAAGGGGACATTACATTGCCACAACCTTTTTGTCCAATACATCCCATTCTTCATCGGACATCTTTGCAAGCTTCTTTGACTTTCCCTCAAGCGCTTTTGAGAGATCCTTTTGAATTAGGAGAGCTTGTAACTGCAGCTTCCATATTCTGAAATTCTGGCCCCAAAATTTTTTAATTCCCCATTTATCTCCATCCTCCATCTCTTCTCAAACAGCTCCCAGCTCTGATACCAATTATTGAATATAAAGAACAGTTTGAAAGTTAAATTAATTTAACAGAACAGCAAAAAATAACAGAGCATATACTAAACAGTCATACAGAGTCAACCAGAATTACGTGGTTTGCCAATTAGGCTACATCCACGGGAAAAAGGGCAATCTCATTTTATTTATATCTGTTACAGCAGCACACATAAGATGCTTTAATACATATCCAAAAAGTATATTTAAAGTCTCCACATGTAAGGAGATGAAGAGCCACGGTGGAGGGGAAAAGGCCAAGACCATTGGACTTTATATTCCAACATAAACTTCAACGTGACATAGTACAAGAGTGCTTTGTCATGGGAGAAAATGGCATGCACATGATACAATCTTCATTGCAAACTGTTGATGTTCATGTACAGCGTCAGTCTTTACTTCCAGCCGATATCCTTTACTTAATGATGATAAATTAAATAATAGCCCAAGGCTATTTAATTTATAAGAGACATCAATTCTTGAAGAGGCATGATTTATTGGAGGTGCGATTTGTTTGTTAAAGCCAACATTATGATTAGTGAAAAGGCACGAATAATAAAGAGTTACATTTGTTATTGGAGGCCGACCTTGAAGTGACACGATCTCATGAAGGAGGCATGATTCTTGATAAAGGCCGACTTGCTTTTGAAAAGACACGACACTTCTATTCGTAGTGTATATATGCTCAAAGGAACTTCTTTGTTTGGCATTCATTCAGTTCATTCGATATACTTCATCTCATCATTTTTAGTGCGAATTCTATACAAGGCAGATCGAGTTCATCAAGAGAAGTTCGATATCATTGTTGGCTGAGATTATCTTTATCAGATTGTCTCTTGTGTTATTATATTGCATCAGATTGATGTGCATGCTATAAGCCTTCATATTGGCTCTATTGTAAAGGAGACTCTATTATTGTTTCAATATATAAGAGGTATTGTTGCTGGGTTTTTCTCCCTCAAGAGGAGGGTTTTCCCAGGGTATCTGCTGTGTTATTGTGTCTGATTTTGAATTAATTATCTGTGCATTAAATCTGATCACTAAATTTAACACAAACTCAATATATAATATATGCAACACATTGAATCACTAAGTATCATCCAAAGTCGACAGGAATATTGAAAATAATTTTAAAAACACTAATCATTTTAACCCCCAATACCAAGTCATTAATGTCACTTAATTTTTATAACTAGCATAAATATCGTAAAGAATCTATCTAAAAGACACCAAGAGATCAATTTTAAGGAGCCTATCATAAACTTTTATAAATTAATAGTTGAACTCAAGCATGTTTTGTATTGGCATAAAATTATAAGAGAAAGAATCTCTCCATCCTCTCAAATTGGTTCAGAAGCTCTAAAAAATTTAAGTTTCAAAGCCTTAATTGATAAAGTAACTTTATTCACATGCCTACCCTACAATACATTTAAGTAGCTGACTAAATAAATAAAGGTTTTAGTTATTTTCTTTATATATTTCCCAAAGTTGTTAGATATTTAGTACAAAATAACTTTTAATTTTTAAATGAACTTGTGTATGAATTTTGGAATTTTCCAATAATGAGCATTTTGTTTGTTTCATTACAGATTGTATGAAAAAAAATTACTTTAGTAGTAGAAGCAATTCCATGACAATTTATTTAGGTTTATTGAACTTCAAAGGAAAGGCATTTTTGTTAGAAGCTTATAGGAAGGGGAAAAATAAAAAGGAGACGGGAGGTGGAGAGGCATTTTTAAGAAGATTGTAAGAAGGAATTTTCTTTTCTTTTTTTAATTTTTCAACCACAAAAGTGGAGAGGGAAGCAGAAAAGGAATTATTTTAGGAAGTTTGTAGGAAGGGGATTTGTTTTTGGATTTTTCAGCCAAATGAGAGAGGATGGACAGGGGAGGTGGGGACCTTTTTTAATAAGCTTTGTAGGAGGAAGACTTTTTTTTTAAGACAAGAGAAGAGGGGGAAAAGATTTTTTTCTTCAAGAAGTTTGTAGGAAGGGGATTTGTTTGCAATTTTCAGCCATAAAAGAGGAGAGGCGAGGCCATGACACAATATTTTTAGGTGTATCTGACTTGAGGGGAAGGCATTTTTTAAATGAGCTTGTAAGAAGGGGATTATTTTCGATTTTAAATGAGGCAAAGCAAACAAACACTCATCTGCAAGAGAGGATTTGTTTTGGATTTTAAGGAATGCCAAGCAAGAAAACATACTCATCCGCAACCAATCAACCATTATGTTAGTAGGGGGGCCACTTCCATTTTGGCATCACCCAAATCCCATCAACATAAGGATCATGGTATATCGTGCAATATATGTTGCCATGGACCAAGCCTTCCAACCAATATGGGATTAATTTTATGCATGTAGATATGAAGATTATTTTAATTGTAGAAGCAATTCCAAAATACACAAAAAAATTTATGAATTTCTGCCTTGAGGGGAAAGCCATTTTTTTAAGACACTTGTGATAATGATTTTTTTTTTCTGATTTTTCAGCCACAAGCATCGCCCACAATGGTGACGTGCCTTATGTGGGAGATATTTCAAATTATTTTGAACTTATTTTTTTGAGACCTCAATTAAGGCTAACAACTCTCCATGTAATGCTATTTTGGAGTTCAAGGTTATGGTTGAGCAGAAGATTTTATAAACATGGATATGACCATCGTTAATGTTGGTTCAGATGGTGTCTCCCTCAAACTAAAGTGAGGACAAGAATGTAGGCAATGTGATGCATAAGTAAATCCATGTGTTTTCTTATTAGTTATTGCATTGGCAATAAGCATGGAAAGCAAAATGTCCATATTCATTGTGTGCTTCTAGATCTGAAAGAATGGCAGCTTTGTGCATGGTTTTCTTATTTCCTCTCCACACACTTTTTTTCTTATCCCAGAAACTTCATACAGATTGCAGTAGTTTCTCTTCCATAGAACTGTCATGGAAAGTGACTCTGTGCTGGCAGAAGCGTTCACTAGTCTGAGCCTCCTACATATTCTACAGTATTTAATATCATTCTAACTACTCCAATTTCTAGGGGGATAGTCTTCGTTGCATTAGTTTTCATTTAGAGACGATGTGTGTACAAATCTTTAGCAGGTAGAAACTCCAATAGCATTTATCTTCCTCATATTCAATGCAGCAATACACAAGGGTTGTTTGGATTGGGCAGTACTGATTCAGTATATGTGGCTTCTGTCAATGGTTTTCTCACAACTGCACTATACTACCATTGTGAAGTGGTTTCAAAGAAAAACAGTTTATATTTTTATAATAGTTTTGAGTTTTAGTGCCCACCCGTTAGATATTTAAATTTTTGGCATGTAGGCAGCAAAGGGGTTTTTGAGAACACACTCACACCATTACAACCCCTTGCTACCATAACTTAGCATAAAGATGGAAATATAATTTTCACTAAATGAGCCCAGGTTATGCAATTATAAAAAAATAAAAAATTCAGAAATAAACGTGATGAGATATAATAATATATTGTATCATGATTATAAAATTATAAATAAAAATTAATAGAGAAAATAAAAATTGAAGGCTTGTAATCCCTCATTAATGACACAAGAGAATTACTTAAACTGTCAATATTGTATCAACTATTCTTCTTTTATGACCCATTAAAAACATTAATTCCCACTATGCATCACATTATCAACATTTTTCAAAGTTTCCAGAAACTCCTTTCAGAAGATCAATTGTATATCTTGAAGGGAAAAAATGAAGAAAAGTTGCAAAATTCAACGAGTCCATAATAAGTTTGGATTTGAGTTCAGAATAAGCAAGTTCTTGCACTCAGCAAACCATGTACACTGTCTTCCATGATTACTGAAAATCAAGAATAGTTGCAAAATGAATTAATTCTCAAAAGGAACCAACGATTCAAGAATTACAATTCACCTATGTAAGTGTTTCTTTAATATCCTTGATTCTCATATATGGTCACTCAATTGATTATGTTGATGGAAATAGTCAAGATTCAGTGTTCTGGATTTGGGGTATGCAAGGCATGCAGATGAATCACTATGAAGATTGTTCCTCTAGATTCCCAACTCTCAATGTTAAAAGTGACTAAGTACACAATAGTATTTGGGATTTCGGACTCAAGAGCTACATTCTATAATGAATCATGCAACACACTAGATCATCAAGCTAAACTCTTTAACTTGAAGAAACATCTATAACACGTGCTGGGAGCTACATTCTATAATGTATATTACATATTACATATGTCATATGACCCTCAAAATAAATAAATGACATAGTTTCATGGAGTCTCAAAACAAGAGGACCAAGGGCTTGGATTTCGGGCCAACATGGGGATAGTGACAAGCAAAGGATATGGGAGAGGAGTCCCCAACGGGATTGAGGGGCAATGCCCATTGCAGGCTTAAGGAGGCAGCGCTCCCAACAAGGTCAAGGGGCAATGCCCCTGGCATATTCCCTATTACAATACTGTTGGCATTTCAATTCGCACCTCTGGAGTGCGGATTGGAAACGGACTGTTAGATTTATCATCAGATGTAATGCACAGAAAATTAACTTCAAATTCAACACAAAAACACAGCAGATACCCTGGGAAAACCCTCCTCTTGAGGGGAAAAACCCAGCAACAAATATCTCTCTATTAAATGTCAATAATGGCAACAAGTCTAATTACAATGAGGCCAATCTCAAGGCCGATATGCAGCACCTTCACAAGATGCAATGATAACAAGTAATCAGAACTTCCTTGTAACTCAGATCTGCCCTTAAGAAATTCGCTATCTGCTCTTGATAATTCCCAATCTGCACTTGATTGATCTGCCCTTGAAGAATTCGCACTTGGAAGAGAAGAAATGCTCGAACTTGATTGATACCCAAATGGAGTGGAATGATCTTGTATTTATACTACTTGAAAGAGAGAGGTTGCACCTTTTCATGCAAGGTCGGCCATCATAATTTCAATTTAATAAATACAATTTACAAGGAAGGTCGGCCAAGAAGATAATTACAAAGTTGCCATATGAAGTGCCTCTTTACATTGAATAATCACATATAAATAAGGAAGTATGAAGCCCGAAGCTGCAATTACATCAACACTCCCTCTCAGCTAGGGAGAAATACTTCCAACTGCATAAGACACATCACCTCATCGTGATGTCTACCACAATGGCTACAACCATATGCGGGAAAGAAACTATATCACCTCATCGTGATATCAGATATCACCTCATCGTGATATCTACCACAATGGCTACAACCATATGTGGAAAAGAAACGATATCACCTCATCGTGATATCTACCACAATGGCTACAACCATATGTGGAAAAGAACGATATCACCTCATCGTGATATCTACCACAATGGCTACAACCATGTATGGTATGTACAAGTGTTCATCACTTGCGTGATGTTGTCACCTCAACATGACTTTCACCATGGCTCTCCCAAAGGGTGAAAACACAAGTACAAGAAAATCATCACGGACTCTCTCACGTGATACTGTCATGGAGTCACACACATGACATCCACCATGGCTCTCCCAGAGGGTGGAACAAGGGCTTTCACCTCAAACTTCTCTTGCAGAGAAGAATGCATTAACAAGGGATTTTGCCTCGAACTTCTCTCACAGAAAAGAACTCATTAAAGAGGATCACTAATACTAAGACTCCTTCTCAGCTAGGGCTTGATTCTCCACCATTCCAAGCTTGTCTCGAAAGTACTCAAACTTTATCCTAGAGAGAGGCTTGGTGAGAATGTCTATCGTCTGCTCATCAGTGCTAATATACCTCAACTGTATAGCTTTCCTCAATACCATATCTCAAATATACCATGCTTGGTTCTGCCATGAAACACGGGATAGACAGAAAGCTTCACACAGCTCCGGTTATCACAATGAATGATAGTAGGCTCCAATGATTGTCCAAAACAATCCTGCAAGGAGCTTACAAAGCCACACTACTTCTCGAGCTGCCACACAAGCTGCAATATACTCGGCCTCTACTGTAGTCAATGCCACTGAAGACTGCGTCCTGCTATACCAGGAAATCATCGCAGATCCCAAACTAAAGCAACATCCAGAGGTACTCTTTCGATTAGTAGCACGAAGTGTCCAATCAGAATCAGTATAATCATGCAGCTCCAAGTCCACGCCTGAGGAATATCTCGAGCCATATCCAACTATGCCACGCAAGTATCTCAGGATATGCTTCACTGCAACTAGATGTATTTGCCTCGGTTCACACATGAACTGACTAAGTGCATTCACTGCATAGCAAATATCTGGTCTAGTATTGACTAGATACATCAACAATCCAATCAATTGTGCATATAGAGAATCCACCAAATTTGAACTAGCTGCAGCCTCCTTAAACATCTTCTTCAGGTTCAGTAGACTCCCTCTGAATCTTCAAGTACTTGCATCAACCTTCTGACCTCATCGTCCAAGATTGCCTGCAACGCTTGCCTTAGATAAATGTTTTTCCAGTGCACACCTCTGGTACTGAAGAGAGTTCAGGGTTGACCTCCTCGACCTCATTGCAGATCATTCTATTCTAAATAGGTTTGCGGAGCTACCAATATCAAATCCAAATGACTGTCTTGTCCAATTCTGATCTCAGCAGCTGAAGAGGTCTTTCAAGGATTTAACACTTAGCCTTGCAACACTGAAACCTTCACTTCTTCTCAGTGAGTCACAGAACTCCCTCTTGATCCCTGCCTTTGAGATTGCAAAGAAGACTTCTGGAAGTGAACTCCCTCTAGCCATCAACTCAGTCCCATGGCTGCAAGTTGTGACTTCACGCTTGATTATTTCTTTGGTCGGCATGACTTCCTCACAAGATGCCTCAAGCTTTTCATCACTAAGCAATCTCTCATCACCTTCTTGCTTCTCGATCCATCCTAGAAGCGATATAGATAGAGATTACAAACAGTTTATAATTATCCAAAGAAGTATCAAGGCTAGAATCATACAAGGTTTACTATCTCAAGATATAGCATGAACACATAAGAGTTTTATGGACAATAAATAAAGAAATCAACCTATAAGTGAAATATGAGCAAATATCAAAAGATCAAAATGAAGGGATAAAGAACTCATCTTTAATTGAATTCAGATATAACTCTTTCTTCCATCTTTTACTCCTCTCGAGAGTGCCAAACTCAGCACAACCAAAAAAACAATATGAACCACTACAGATTTCTTGAATGCATTATGTAGTTAGCATGTAGAACCAACTCTCTCCAAGAGTTCAAGGCTCTATCACAATTCATGCATTAGAGAATGATATCGATGTGACCAACTAATCACCATCGAAATTGCAATTCTCTTTTTATTTCAGAGTCGCACTCAGAAATCTTCACAACCAGCATGAAATAACTTGCAATAAATGAAATCTTCAAAGGATCTTATGCTAGTGAACACAATTCAAGAGAAACCACTATCTCTCTTTGCTAATTACAAGATCCAACTAAATGATATAACTCAGCAAACAAAGAATACTTATCTCTTTAAATATTCTGATGGATGCAAATACTAGACACAGTAAGATACGCTGCTCTTGCGTACAACCTCCACAGCTTGAACACAGGCCCATGGCTTAGAATAGAAATTCCCTAGAATCCTTCTGAGGAGAGATCTCATCCACATCCGCAAATGAAGCATGTTGATTAGGCCTGGTTGGGCAATCCTTTGCATAGTGACCAAACTTGTCACAACGAAAACATTGGACTTTAGAGAGGTCCCACTTCTTCTTGAATGCAGGAGCACAATCAACTCTTGCGTACAACCTTCACGGCTTGAACACAAGCCCATGGCTTAGAATAGAAATTCCCTAGAATCCTTCTAATGGGAGATCTCATCCACATCTACAAATGAAGCATGCTGATTAGGCCTGGTTGGGCAATCCTTTGCATAGTGACCAAACTTGTCACAACGAAAACAATGGACTTTAGAGAGGTCCCACTTCTTCTTGAATGCGGGAGCACAATCAGCTCCTTTATCTCTATTCCTATTGAAATATCCTTTCTTTCCATCCTTCCCTTTCTTCTTCAAGGATTGAGCGGAAAGAACATGAATGTCTTCATTTGTAGAGCTTCAACCAATATCTCTCGCAGCCAACCTAGACTCTTCTTGAATACAATTTGCCTTCAAACAATCAAACTTGGGAAGTTTTGATCTTGCACTGATTCCTTGAATGTAAGACTCCCAAGATGAAGGAAGACCATTAAGGGAAAGCATGGTCAAATCCTTGACATCAACAAAATGACCAATAGAAGAGAGTTGATCTCTCAATTCGGAAATCTTCATGAAGTGATGACAGATTCTCCTTCCGCCATCTTCACATGATGAAGTTGTTGCTTCAATGCAAGTGCACGGCTTGTGTTGTTGATCTCATTCATCTCCTCCAAAGATTTAAACATCTCCCTTTCCATCTTCATCTTAGAGATGATGGGAACAATATGATCCTTCACGGAATCAACTAACATCTTCTTTGCCTTAGTATCTTTCTTCTTCCATTGAATCTTCTCTTCCTCATCAGCAGGCTCGGAAACTTTGCTCTCCACAAACTCAGCCAATTCACTTTCTTCCAAGGTGAGCATAATTTTGAATCTCCAAGATGTGAAATTAGATGCTCCCTCAAGTCTATCCTCAAGCTTAAGACCGATCACCATCTTCATGAAGAGATAGAAGTAAACAAATAAAGAGTATCACTGTAATAACAATCTGATCAAGATCTTCTTCAAACCCGCTCTGATACCATGTTAGATTTATGATCAGATGTAATGCACAGAAAATTAACTTCAAATTCAACACAAAAACACAGCAAATACCCTGGGAAAACCCTCCTATTGAGGGGAAAAACCCAGCAACAAATATCTCTCTATTATATATCAATAATGGCAACAAGTCTCTTTACAATGAGGCCAATCTCAAGGCCGATATGCAGCACCTTCACAAGATGCAATGATAACAAGTAATCAGCACTTCCTTGTAACTCAGATCTGCCCTTAAGAAATTCGCTATCTGCTCTTGATAATTCCCAATCTGCACTTGATTGATCTGCCCTTGAAGAATTCGCACTTGGAAGAGAAGAAATGCTCGAACTTGATTGATACCCAAATGAAGTGGAATGATCTTGTATTTATACTACTTGAAGGAGAGAGGTCGCACCTTTTCATGCAAGGTCAGCCATCATAATTTCAATTTAATAAATACAATTTACAAGGAAGGTCGACCAAGAAGATAATTACAAAGTTGCCATATGAAGCGCCTCTTTACATTGAATAATCACATATAAATAAGGAAGTATGAAGCCTGAAGCTGCAATTACATCAACACAGACAGCTATGCATAGTTAGACTGCTCTTCAAATTAGGAGGGGAAACTCCCTCTTTTGCTGATTATGCGTAAAAAGAAAATACTAAACTAATTACTTATCTTTTTATCTCAGCTGAGAACACAAGGTTATAAAACTCTTTCCGTCATAGCTAAGGTTTTCTCTAGTTTTGTAACTTCAGCTACAACTAGGCCTAAACTAATGACGCTTCTAACTTCTCAAGTAAATTCAGAACAAAATAATTTAGAAGTAAACAGGGAATGGTTGGTAAACACAAAGCTTAGATAAACCGGTTTCCAAAACACATCCGAAGACTCATTACTTTTAGATATAAGCTGAAATAAAGTTCATGAAAGCAAAACACAAAGCTTAAACAAACTTATCTCCAGAATGCATCTAAAGACTCATTGTACTTTTAGATGAATGCTAAAATAAAGATTATGAAAGCTAAACATAAAATAATAACACGGAAAGATTTTGAGACTTTGGATCAAAGCAAGGTAGGTATAAGATTTATTTCCTCAAAGCTTTCCAACAACAATTACACGTTTGGGACAGCAGATTGTAGCAAGAAGACAAGTATACTATTGTACCCCAAATTGAAAAATTTGCTACACTTAGGCATTTTGAAGAAATGGTTAAAAGTCTTGTTAAAATTGTCAAAAAAGGTCAAAATTGGGAATTTGCATGTCTTGCATGAGGGTCAAACTCAAAATCTGATGATTTGGGTCTGCTCAAAGCGACCTAGTCTACAAAACCCATATCTGAATTTTTCGGCCCTAAATTTTAAGAAATTTTCTATTTTTGGAAACTTTCTATAAATAGAACTTTTTTTGGGTTTTTTGGGTTTTTTCTCAAATGGATGCTGGCACAATTTTCTAAAAATAGAAAGTTTGGCTTCCAAGGTTCGAACTGATTTTGATTGGCTTAAAATACTTCATTAGGCTAGTCCAATCAAAATCATCAAAAGATCAGTTTTTCCCTGGTGGGTCTATTCTGCTTTATCAGAAGCTTTTTCAGGAGCTCCAAGGTCATTAATGGAGGTTGCTCAACTGCCAGGTGTTAGATTTAGAGTCTCAAGCACTGCACAGATCAAGAAACAATAGAAGATGATCGAGGAACAAAGAACGAAGAATGGAGGTTGGAAAATCTTGAAAATTGCAAAATTTTGACTAAGTTTGGAGAGTTCAGGGGCCCTACCCAATCTAAGCGACTAGGATTATGTGCCTTTCAGTCTCCGGCTACCGAGCACAAAGCAAAACGAAGGAAGAGTTGAAAATGCTAAATAAAAACTATCTCTAGCAAGCTTAAGCGCCCCAAGTAGCCAAGGGCGCCCAGCTTTTCAAGGCACCAAATGTTAGAGTTAGGGTTTTGTGCCTCCAGAACATCTTGTTCAGAATCCTCCCAGCTCCGCAATGGATATATCAGCAAGACCATCAAATCAATCTATCAGTTAGGATTGTGGATCGGACAAAGAAGCAGAATGCAAATCATGAAAAACATGGAAAATATTCTAAGTCTAGAATCCTTGGGTGCCCCATGTAGCCAAGGGTTCCTAGGGTTTTGAGCCACCTAATGCAGAGGTTAGGGTTTGCAAATGTATTCATTGTCTTCGGAATCCTATCAGCTATCCCATGTATATCTCAGCCTAATCATCGGATTCGCCTATCACCAGCAATCGCAAATCAAACAAAGGACAAAGAATGGAAGATCAAAGTCTGAAGGTTGAAAATCAAGGAAAAAAATCTAACTCTGGAGATGCTGGGCGCCCCAAGTAGCCAGGGGCGCCCAAGCTTTTGAGGGCCTAAAAGTGCAAATTAGGGTTTGTTACCTCTAGCAACTCTTCTTCAAATTTAGTCCAGTCTTCAATAGATTCAACAGTGAACTCATCAAATTTATCAAGCACCAGTTATGTCAGATTGAACAGGGGAGTAAAATCTTGCAAAATAAGGAAAGTCAAAAGCAAAGATGAAAATCTCAAAAAAAATTCTAACTCTAGATAAGTTGGGCGCCCCAGCCAGCCAGGGGAGCCTAAGCTTTTGACCTCCAAAATTCAATTTTCAGAAGATATCACTTCCAGAAGACCCCCCTCAAAATTCTCCGAGCTATCCAACGAGTCTAGCCATCAATTCATCAAACCTCCCGATCATCCAAAAATGAGAATTCATCTGAAGATCAGAGAAAACACAGAAATTGAAGAACATTAGAAAAATGGCTAACACTAGGAGCCATGGGCGTCCTAGCTAGCCAAGGGTGCCCAGCATTTTGAGTGACCAAATGATGTTTTTAGTCAAAGTTGCCTCCACAACAATCTCGTCAGATTCAATCAAGCTTCGCAAAGGAGCATTCAGCTAGTTCACGGGATCATTTTAGCGTCAGGAAATCAAAATCAAACTGACGTTAAAATCAAGCAAAATTTGGAAAATTCAAGAAAAATGGCTAAGTCTGCTAGCCAAAGGCATCCAAAGTTTCATGCCTTAGTCAATTTTTCTTCCAAATTTTATCTTTCAACATCAAAAAGTATCCAAATTCGATGCATGAAATATTCCCCTTAATTTTTTCCCAAAATTTAACACACAAATCAGCAACCAATCACTGATTAGTGTTAGCTCCAAATGCAAATCAGCATGGAAAGTAACTCTAACCAAGAATATTCACCAAGATCCCAATGTGGGCGAAGTGATAGCATATGGTCAGAGGATCATTAGGAATAAACTAAACTGAAATTACAATTCGTCTGCTGATGCAAGCATCCACAAGCAGTGGGGATACTCCACTTATTCAGTGGGTAACATTATTACATTATTAAAGGTGGCAAGCCAGCCATTTAAATCCTCACTTCCACTTATTAACATGGGGGGGGAAACAGTCCACACAACCACTTATTTAGTGGGGGGAAACTTACAATTAAATAAAGATGATTATTTAAACTCAACCACTCAATCGTGGGAGTATGAAATTTAAACTAATTGCAGCAAATAAAATAAATAGCTGTTAGTAGTTAGTACTACTAATCAGCTTTACAATGAATTAAACAGCTGCAAATAAGAAAGATATGCTTCCAAATCAATCAATGGTTAGAGTAACACTTCCTCTAACTCTTACAATAAAATAATGATATAAAAATGAAGCTCAAACCAGCATTATATCAAAAACAAGTCTGATATAAATCTGCAATTCTGGAAATGAATAACTAGCAACTATAAGAATCAATTAAATGCTCATAATTTCACCAAAATACCTCTGAATGGCATAAAACAACGTGCAATGAACCTCTGGAGGATAAGCGCACATGACAAGATGAAGAAACAGCCTCAAAAGTCATCCATTAATTTATGGCACAATTCCCAATGCTCTCCAAATGGTACGGCTCTTGAGAAGGGCAATTTAGCAATATAAAATCAAAGACTAGGAAATAAATTCCAATCTCTTGTGGAAGGGGTCGCCTTGGGCCTAGAAACACTTTGCAAACATACCTAAAATGATATATAATTTGCTCAAAAAGATGTTAATAAAAAAACACTTTCAGCTATAACAATATCAGCAACATCAAAACATAGAATAACTCCAAAATCTTCAACAATTTGAACTCCATCTACTAGTCTGAATGAGAAGCAGCAATAAAAACCAATTAGGTGTTGTCTCTCAAACACGAAATTGATTGGAATCTAAGAGGTAAGCATCCCTCAAAGAAATAATCACAATGTCATTTTGACAGCATAACTTTAGCAATTAACAATGGATGATAAATGTTGGAGCAAACTATCTCTTTTATAGAATTGAAAGTGACTTTTCAAATTCCATGACTCCTCCAAGAAAGGGACGCCAAAAGCTCCTTTTTGAAATATTTTACTTTTCAAAATATTTATTTCTCCCTTAATATGGCGTCCAAAACCCAAGGCATATTAAAACAATATAAAATATCAATTATTCCCTCCATGAGGCGTCCACCCTTCATGAACACCTTTAAAACAACTTCAAGTTATCATATTAGGCCAAGGGTGGGAACAATTTAAAATTAAAACATTAATAACTTGAAATAACTCATTTCTCCCTTTTACACCTCAATAACCAAATTCAACAATATTCAACTGCTCCAACTGAAATGGAAAACTTACTGAAGAGTTGCCAACTGGACCACTGCCAAAATTAGAACTTACTAAAAATAGTAAATTCAGAGAAATGCCAAAAAGCCTCCAAAGAAGGAAACCCTGATTTTACCTCAGACAAGCCTACGGATTTCTGGAAGTAAGCTAAAACCAAATGAAGAGCTAATGGCCAAAATGGGGACATTACAATGCACCTGCTCCAAAAGGGTTTTTAGAAGTTTTAAAGCTGGAGAATAAAGCAGTTCTCAACCTAAAAACTTATTTAAGATGGCTTTGTGCATTCATTCTTCACAATTTTTGCAAGTGGCATCCAAGGCAAGAGAGGAGAAACACAAAAAATTTCTTCATCAAAGATTTGAAGGCTAAAACTTGGTGATTTTTCAGAGCTTCATATTTTCCAAATTAGCTCACATAGAGGCTCGCTTTTTCATGCTTCAAATTTCAAGGGCATCAATTTTCAAAAGAAGGGGGTCCTCTTTTTCAATTCTTAGCAATCTGGGTCAGCTTGGTTCATGATTCTCTACAACTTTGGAAAAATGTTCAACTTTCAAGAACCTACTTTTTCCATGCATGTCCAAGAAATCTTTAGTATTTTCAAAATCTGATCAACTGGGTTCATCCAAAACGTGGTTCTGCACAAAACCCAACTCTCAACTTTTTTTCAGGAAAAATTCAAAAATTAGGGTTTCTGCTTTTTCAACCAGCCATTAACAATGTTTCAAAAATGAACGATCTAGTTCTTCTCGCAACGAGATTCTCTACAAAACCCATATCTCAAATTATTTTTAAAAAATCAACCCGTTTGAAGAAGAAAAATCAACCTGTTTGAAGAAGAAAAATCAGCAAGCTATTTTTAGCTTTTGTGCAAAACTTGTCCGAGCATAGTTGAGTTTACAGTCAAACTTCAAGTTTTTCAGCATGGAGTGCTCTCCCATCAAATTCAAAACCAAGTCGGTGCTATATCATGATTTCATCAAAACTTCTGAGACTGAATTGCATCATATTAAACCAGTGTTCAACTTTTGTGCTTTGGAAGACGTAGGCAATGTTGCAATCAGACATCTTGGTCATTCTGGATTACTTGCAGCAGCATCAATTCCCATCTCAATGCAAAGTCTAGAGTTTGTAATTGCATGTATCAAGCATTACAATTTAGCAACGTTAGGAATCCAAGCAACAAATGGGCAAGTTGTTTGCAACCTTGGGCCGGACAATGTTGAGAAGTGCTTTCCAATACCACCTTGGCCGGAAAACATCATCATCTCAGTTGAAGAACGTGAAAAGGGTGTGGTAAGAGCAAAAGGACAAGTATTGGAAAAGAGTTGTACAATACTCTTTCATTGGAAATCAAAAGAAGTGTTAGAAACATTAAGTTTTCGAGCCGCCAAGTTATTAATTAGTGAGTCATCTTTTGGGGCAGCGATGTTTTTCAAGAATAGAACTCATAAAGCAGCCGAAGAGGGCAAAGATTCTCTAAGTTCAATTGTAGAAGGCGAGGAAATCCTGGAAAAGCAGAATATGGCTATAGATAGTATTGATACTCTGATAGAGAAACAGTTTCCAGCTTTTTGGCAGATGTGGTTGAGATTTAAAGCAGCAGTGAACTTAAAGCTTTCTCCAAGCTTTCTTTCTATTCCTAACTCATCCTTATCCATTCTTTGTGAAAGAGAAAGAATCAAGATGTAATCGTTGGCACTTTCCCTGCTTTTTTTGCTTTCATAGGTTGTTAGATAGTTATCTTGTTTAGTTTTAGAAATAAAGCTTGCATGTTGGGCAAGTCTTGGTTGTAAAAGAAAGGAGATTTTAGAGTTCCCTACTCCTCTGCTTGTGTATAAATAAGGACAGCCTTACCCATTTTTCTTTAACTGTGCTTGTGACAACAAAACGATGAGCCTACTAGTGCCTTATAATTGTGATTCAGTATTGTTCACTTAGTGTTAGAGCAAGCTTGTATGCCTCTTTTAGTTGCAAGTTATTGTTCAGTTCATGTGTTACTTGTGTCAATGTATTATGGTTTGATGGCTAAACTGTAAGCCCGTTATTGCTACAATCCTGCTGTCCCGAAAGTGTAATCTTTGTTACTTGAAATTTGAGAAAAGGAAATCTTATGCCTCATTTGCTTTGATCTACTCTCTTAGGTTTCTGTTTTATGTGTTATGCTTATATGATCTCTATTTCAGCTTGCATTGAAAGTATAGTAGATGTGCGTTGGAAGAAAGTTTGTTTAAGTATTTATGTCAAAGAATCATTCCTTGTCCATTTCTAACTCTCAAGCTATGTGTTTACTTGAGTGGTTAGAAACGTCATTAGAGTAGGCTTCGTCGTAGTTGAAGTTCAAAAGAGAAAATCTCAGCTACGACGCTTGAGTTTTATAACCTTGTGCTCTTAGCTAAACAAAAAGATTGGAAAATTAGTTTTAGTTTACTTTCTTTAAGCAACATCAGCAAAGAGGGATCTTCCCCTCCTAATTTGAAGAGCAGTTTATCTATGCATAGCTGTTCGCTTCTAATTTGCATTCCAGAGGAGCGAATTGAAACCCCAACACATACAATTTACAATCAAACTAAATTACAATGAACAAAGTGAGCAGATACTAAATAGCAAACTTGGAGGCACTAAGGCTCAGTAATTTTGTTCTAGCAACAACGGTTAAGAAAATAATGAGCAAGGCTCCTCTTATTTATACACAAACATAGGAGTAGGGAACCCTCAAAATCTCCTGGTGTTAACAATCAGTCTTGCCAATCTGCAAGATTTATTCCTATGTCTAAACAAAGATAATTAACAGTTAACTGAAATGACTAACATCAGTTAACTAATCTAAAACTAAAGAAAACTCCAATTGTACAATAGGTGTCTCCAAAGATAGACATCCAT
This sequence comes from Sequoia sempervirens, assembly GCA_007258455.2. NCBI lineage: Eukaryota > Viridiplantae > Streptophyta > Pinopsida > Cupressales > Cupressaceae > Sequoia > Sequoia sempervirens. Next base: position 10,031 of record VDFB02102399.1, on the reverse strand, counting down.
GAAAAGAGGATGGTCAGTTAATCTCGGAAAAGGCCTCGAGTTAATTGTTGTCATCACTTGAGTTCTATTCCTGGAAATATCTGCATGCTTCAACTGGCAGTTCACTAATTGGTAACTTTAGCGACTCTATAACTGGAGTGATGACCTTTGTTTCTTCTACAGCTTTATGCTTCTAACACTGTTCTTGATTTTTCTCGATGGAAGAGTATTGCATGATGAAACCGTAAAGTTTGATTGTGAACACTGATATGTTCAGACAAGTTCTACACAAAAGCTAAAAATAGCTTTTACTAAAAGGCAGATTTTTGGATAAAATTCTGAGATATGGGTTTTGTAAGGAATGTTGTTCTGAATAATCCTAGATCGCCGCTTTTTGAAAAATTGACTTTTTCAAGAACATGCAAGAACCCCTTAGAGGTAGAAGCTGCGAGGCAATTTTTTCCCGAAAAATTCTGAGACGTGGGTTTTGTAGGTGCCTATGTGTTGAAAAGACCCAGATCAATCATTTTTTGAAAAATATAATTTTTCTAGAAACCCTAAAAAATGGAAGCCGCAAAAGCTTTTTTTTTTTGGAAAAATCTGGGATGTGGGTTTTGTGACCAATTTTGTGCTGAACAAACCCAAAATGTCAAATTTCTCAACAAACTGATTTTTCTTGAACATGCAAGAAACCCTAGGCGTGGAAGCTGAAGAAGCTATTGAAATTTTTTCCAATCTTGGAGAAGATTGAAAAAGAAGATAACCCAAATCAATAGAAGTTGAAAATTATGAACTTTTGTTTCTATAAACTAATGCCTTGGAAGAATGGATGATGAAAAAATGTTCTTCTGTGCAACCTGAACTCGAATCTATGAAGAACTCTGAAAACCCCCTTCGTTTGATCCTCTAAATGCTATTGAGAAGAAAAATTTTGTGTTTGCTCATTGAAGCTAACCTGCAAAATAATGAAGAATAGGTGCCCAAAGCTTCTTTTAATAAAGTTGGGAGGTAAAACAAGCACTTAACTCGTGAAAACCCTAATTTTAGGAGTCATTACATGAAAATAATCTTCAAAAATTTCTAACTCAAGTTGACTTGGGCGCCTTCCTTGAGATAACGCATCCAACTTTTGCAGGGTTAGAATATTTTTCAAGATTTTCAACTTTTTTAGGGTTAGACGTCTGATGGATCCTCTAGTCCAGACGACGGATTCGTTGCAAAGTTGGATCAAATCTGAGAAAGATCTCTAGGAGGCTGTGAATCCTGAAAACTACATTTGCCCCCTTGAAAGCTTGGGCGCCCCTAGCTTGCAGGGGCACTTTTCTTCACCAAAGTTAGTTTTTTTTTTTCAATTTCTCCCTCTAATGCAAGATCCCTATTAAATCTGAGATTTTGGACATTTGACTAATCCTGAGAACTCACTATTGGATTCACTGCAAAGCCAGAAGAATTCCGAAGAGAAACTCTTGGAGGCTGCAAACCCTAATTTCTGCTTTTGGTGACTTGAAATGTTGGGCGCCCCTAGCCAGCAAGGGCGCTTTTGCTCTATGATTTTCAATTTATCCTTTGTTTTATGTGTCCATTCGATCAGCAGCCACTGGCGTTTGATAGGTCCTCTAAGCTGGCGAATGGATTCGTTGCAGAGCTGGGTTGAATCTGAGATAAATCACCTAGAAGTGACTAACCCCAAAAACTGGTTTTGAATGTCTCAATTTCTAGGCGCCCCTGGCCTACAAGGGCACTTTTCTCATGATTTGCAGTTTGCTCCTTTGATGAGACATTTTGCTTGATCTGCAATTCCAGGCATTTGATGGATTTGTTGGATTAGCTGATAGATTCCTTGGAAAGCCTGCTCAAATCTAGAAAGAACCTATTTGCAGCTGTAAACCTTTAAAGTACTTCTGACTACTAGAAACCTTGGGCACCCCTATGCTCCATACTTAGCCATTTTTCGATGGTTTTCATCCTTCTCGAGCTTCGCATTCACCGTGCCATCAACTGCGTTGACCGCAATCATCATTCGCCGGCCGCACTCGCCGTTCACGTGCAACACCAACACCAACCGTTCACGTGTTTGTCGACTACGTCAGTCGTCGTTGTTCATGTGTTGACTATGTTCACTGTTGTGCATGCACGATTTGCATTTTCCAGACCTAGTTTATTTTTTGTAATTTTCAACTTTTTGAATCCCCCTCCGCCGTTCACCATTTTTCGAGCATCTTTCACCGTAGATCATTCTGTGTAGCGTTTGAGACTTAGATTCTGGCACCTGGCAAGTAGCCATCCTCCATCGATGACCTCGAAGGTCCTAACTTTTCTTCTGAAAATGCAAAATAGACCCACTAGAGAAAAAATGGCTTTTTGACGATTCTGACTGGACCGATGTGATCATGATGAAGAATTAACCAATCAAAATCAATTTTAGCCATTTTTGCAAAGATTCTATTTTTTAGGGTTTTTTGCTAAAAATAGGGGCTTGAAACCCTAATTTTTATTTTTTGAAAAAAAATCTACAAGCATCCTCCTAACAATAAACTCAGAAAAACTCTATGATCCATTTGTTGTTCAGAAATTTTTAAAAATAGAAAATTGCTATTTTTAGACATTTTGACCTTTTTGACTTTTGACAACAATTTTACAAGATTTTGACCATTTTTACCAAAATGCCTTAATGAAGCAAAAATTTTATTTTGGGTACAATAGATACATAGTGGGGTCGAGGGGCAGAGCCCCCCACACCAAGCCCAAATTAAGGCATTTGAGACCATATGGACATTCATGGCGAATGCCATCTTTCATGATTTTTTGCTACATTTTCAACTTTCCTCCAGCACCAAGTTCTCACTATTTCTAACCAAATCTTCATTCTTCCAATCCATTCTCTCGACGTGTTTTTGTCATGTGGATGTTGAAGACATCTTCTATTGGGTGAAATAAGAACATAAAATGTAAAAACAATGAAATGAATAGTGAGATGATGCCATCATCAAGCAAGTCTGCACTAAGAACTCACAAGACTCAATGGGAAACTCGGCCAAGTCCCAAGAAAAACTTGCTAAGTACTTGGCCTAACTTGCCCTTGACTTGATGTGTTGAGTTTGAAAATTCACAGTCACAGCGAGTAAGCTAAGTACTTGCCGAGTTTACCTACTATGACATGAATTATAAAAGCATTAGTAAACAAAGAAATAAATGCATTTGTTTTATGCTAATACCACAATATTTACAAAGCAACAAAGTAAAGACCTAATTTCAACAAAGACAAGCAACACAGCCAAGAAGAAAAGAGATCTTTAACTATGACCTAGCACCAAACCCTTCTCATATTACTTGAAAAGAAAAATTAAAAGCTAGCTCGAGTAGAGGCAGATCCTATCAAATAACCAAACCTTATCATTTCATCACCATATTGACTTTTATCAATGTCCCATTTGAGGTGGAGATCTAGCAAGGAGCCAATGCTAGTAGCTTCTCATTTCAATCACTTAAAACCAAAGTTGGAAAACTCGGACTCGCCGCGGACTCGGCAGCCCAAAAATATGACTCGGACTCGGGACTCGGCAGGGACTCGAGAAAAGACTCAGTTAGGACTCGGCAAAAAAAAAACCGTAGTTTTACAAAAAAACAAGAACAAATTAATGAATTTAGAGAACATAAGAGTCTAATTAAATTATCAAACACTTATAATTCAAAGATTACACGTCATATGATCATCAAACACTCAATAATTGAAATTTCATCATTCATAGTCATCAAATACTCATAGTTTCAATGTAGAACAGCATCATAAATTTATAAATGTTTACATATAATCATGTCAAAAAGAGGAAAACATTAACAACCACATGTAATCTACATCTTCCTTTTTCCCCTCCCAATGGTACTCAATTTTGGAGGCCTAGAACTAGAAGGTGCCCGTGCTATAGTATCCAAACGAGGACTAGGAGATCGAGAAGGGGAAACATGATATTCGAATGTGTCCCAAAGCAATTTGCAGACCTGGTTTTCAAGAGTGACAGTCCAAAAATGAAAAAAGCCAAAAACATGGGTTTTAACCCGCTTTGGACTCACCAGGAGAGAGTCGGGACTCCCGAAGTCCGACCTCAGGACTCGGCCGAGTCTTGAGGTCGAACTCGGGAGTCCCAACCCAGGACTCGCCTGGACTCGACTCCCGAGTCCGCGGCGAGTGGACTCGGCCAGGGTAGGGACTCCCGAGTCCGCGGCGAGTCGGCCGAGTCCGCAAACTATGCTTAAAACAAGGTAAGTCTTCAAGGAAAAATGACTATGACGATGATGCTGGTCCAAATGGCTCCATGTTAATTTGAATGATGTTCCTCATAGGAGAAATGGCCATTTGTCAAGCAACCTCACTATAAGAAGCCAGTCACAAATCTGCACTTATAAACTTATGTCTGTTCCACGAATATATGCATATACAGTCCAAATAACAATTGTTCATAACCCCTTTCAAATTTAAGTAAACTAGTAAATGCTTCTCAGAAGAATTTCAAAATATCAGACATACAAAATACTTGCACCCAGCAATTATTCTCAGGTCCACAGAATAATAATGTTCAATCAGAAAATACACAGAATGCTACTATTCAATCAGAATTTACACAAACCACCGAGTCTTTGAATGAAATCAAACCCCTAAAATACTCAAGAATGGTTTATACAAATCTAAGCAAGGATCACGTTCCAGATCAAGAAAAAATTGCAGAAATTAACAATTGGTTGAATCACAAGAATGCAAGATCCACGCACCAGCTTCGACCATTCCAGGGATGTGCAAATCGCCAAACCAATACCCACTACCGTTGCTGAAAATGCCAGCTATATTCTGATCTGAACGAACAGGAGGAACTAGGGCGCTGGTGAGGGCTACGTCCCACCGAACGCTATTAGCAAATGACTATGTCTCTGCTCGCCACACTTATAATTCCAATTCCATGATGCCTCTCAAATGCCAGTGAACAAGTATAAATAGTTGTCATGAAAGCCTCCCAAAGAAGGTCGGCCAGAATTACATCCTAGAATAACGCCAACCAAAGGTCGGCCTAAACACAGTAAATAATTCAAATACTATTATTTGGCGCCAACTCAAAATTGGGTCGGCCAAATTTAAATGTTATTTATTAATAATTTAAATTTATTTTAATATTAATTAATTATTATTATAATATTATTTTATTATTTATTTATTTATTTAAAATATCAAGGTGGCTGACCCAGCCCTAAATCGGGGGCATTACAGTCCTCCCGTCCCAGAAATTGTTTGCCCTCAAGCAATTGCGAGCTCATGTCCTTGAATGCCGAGACGACTAGCAAGTGATGTTGTTTGTACTCCACACCTCTGCTGCTCAACTTTGATGTAAATGGTAGCAACCTAATCCTTGTGTCATGATCCCAAAGAAATAGTTCAGCAAAAATGTCAATTCCTAGATCCCATGTCATTGTACTCCAAGGGCCACGATTCCAATCAACTTCCGGACTCTAAAAGGTCTTCCATGGATATGCAAAACAAAGGAAGAAGACTCCTTACTATCATCCTTGTGAGTAAAGGCTGCTAACTCAAGGCTGAGCGAAATCCAAATGTTGTTGTTCCAAATCAGAAAATCAAGGCAGCTGTCATACCTTTCCCCACTATCATTACAACTTTCATGATGAACTTGCAACTCCTCCTGATGGAGGGCAAACTCAGTTGAATCATCTTTCACACTAGCATGGCTAATTTCTTGGATCTCATTATCACATGGCCCAAATACTTCCATACCTGAAGGTCGATTGGCTACTTCTTGGATATCACTTGAAGTTAGAGGCACCACTTCCTTCATTTCGAGCTCTTCAACCAATGGAGTCTTCACTTCATCAGTTTGTTGTTGGTGCACATTATCCTTAGGGATCAACAAGCCATCATTATCTCCAGCTTGCTTATGAGGTTCCTCTTGTGGTTGATCTATGATATCTTGTGGCTTTGATTTTTCTTCCAGCTCTATGACTTCCTCCCCTTTAGCCATTTTTGAATCTTCCTCATTTTTCTTCATCCGTCTTATGTAGTCATAAAGTCCTCTTATGTGGGAGTAGTAGGACTCGTGTGCTCTCAAATACGCATTGAGGGAAATACAAGCCTTTGCATGATCTGACAAGCTTTGGCATTGGTCCAAGATTTCGGAAGCTTCAGTCTAATACTGCTCTTGATGAAGATCTGCGTCTTCTATCTGAGGTCGGAGCTTCAATCGCCAATCCATGCTCTTTCACCAAATGGATCCACAGGCTAGCAGGATCAAGGCTTTCATACCACTCTAAGAAGCCAGTAACAAATCTGCACTTATAAACTTATGTATGTTCCACAAATTTATGCATATGCAGTCCAGATAACAATTGTTCATAACCCCTTTCAAATCTAAGTAAACTGGTAAATGCTTCTCAGAAGAATTTCAGAATATCAGACATACAAAATACTTGCGCCCAGCAATTACTCTCAGGTCCACAGAATAATAATGTTCAATTAGAAAATACATAGAATGATAATATTCAATCATAATTTACACAGACTACTGAGTCTTTGAATGAAATCGAACCCCTAAAATACTTAGGAATGGTTTATACAAATCTAAGCAAGGATCACGTTCCAAATCGAGCAAACAATGCAGAAATTAACAATTGGTTGAATCACAAGAATGCAAGATCTGCACACCAGCTTCAACCATTCCAAGGATGTGTAAATCGCCGAACCAATACCCACTGCCGTTGCTGGAGATGCCAGCTATATTCTGATCTCAACGAATAGGAGGAACTAAGGCGCTGGTGAGGGATACATCCCACTGAATGCTGCTAGCAAATGACTACGTCTCTACTCACCACACTCATAATTCCAATTCCATGATGCCCCTCAAATGCCAGTGAACAAGTATAAATAGTTGTCATGAAAGCCTCACAAAAAAGGTTGGCAAGAATTACAACCTAGAATAATGCCAACAGAAGGTCCGCCTAAACACAGCAAATAATTAAAATACTATTACTTGGCGCCAACTCAAAATTGGGTCAGCCAAATTTAAATGTTATTTATTAATAATTTAAGATTATTTTAACATTAATTAATTATTATTATTATATTATTTAATTTATTTTATTATTTATTTATTTATTTAAAATGTCAAGGTGGCCAACCCAACCCTAAATCGGGGACATTACACTCACTTCCCAAGTAACCACACCAAAGGCATTTTATAGTTGAGCAAGACAATATTTACACTGTTGTCAAGGACTTGAACCCATGTAGTGGCTAGTCTATGCAACCATCTATAGTTCTGCAGTATTTTTGTCAAAACAATTGGCATGTAACTGTTCTACTATACACAAACCCAATGTGTTAGTAAAAACCTCTACAAACCACAAGGAACTATCTTCTCTGATTCCAAAATGATCTGTATAGTTGTGAGGACTATGTTACACAAATTCAAATGAGAATCCATGTTGATTCAATAATTACTACTGAAATTTAACATGAAAAGCTGAAATCAAACACACAATAATTAGCTTCCCCATGCATCTAATGTGCATAATTAGAATGTCTGAATGTGTAAACATCTTCTACACACCCATTACTTCTAGTACAAGTGCTTAAGTTTTGTCCCTTTCCAAGATACCATTCATTCCATGGCTATCACCACGAATAACATTAAAATGAAATGAGTTTAAATGTACTCGCACATAAGAATACTCACCACAGAAGAATTTACCCTGAAGAAATCCATTGTAGGAAAACTCCAGCATAGAAACAGTTGCTTCATTGGCTTACTATTGTGCTCATTACGATCACAAAGTGGACATGGCTCTAAAGGAGGCAAATACAAATACAATACCCCTATGGAATCAAACCCTTCCTCTCCTACTTATGGAATGCAGTTTTATCCTTGGATGATACTCTTATCCAATACTTCCTCTGAGCTCTCATAAGCCTTGCCTTTGTGCCTTCACCTTGATGGCTGGATATTGGAGTTGAATAGATGCCTATCTCACTTCTTTTTTGGTATATGAACAGTCCCTCTTTGGAATTTAATGATGCTCTTTCCTTTTTTTTCTTTTTACCCTTTTTGTTCTTTTTTTTTTTTTTTCTATTTTTTGTTTTGTCAACTTGTACATCCAAACTACCTAAAATATTTTCCTGCTCAAATTGCAAACAGTTTCCTTCAAAAAAAGGCATCTAGTTAGATGAGATTTGGAGCCAAAGATCGATCAGAATTATTGAACATCATGAACCACATGGAGGGGAACAAAATGATCAGATTGCTATAGCATATATGTATTTGAGTAAATAGCCTATTTATGAGTTAATAAGACGAGGAAATACTCTTGCCTTACCTAGCAATCTTGCAGGCAACAAAGTTTTTTCTCAGCTCTTGTTGCATGCCCAAAGAAATCCCAACCACAAAAAGAACATGGGTAAGAGGTACACCCAAACCAACCTTTAGAACTCTCAAAAGATTCTACGACTTCTTGGTGATACTATTTGGACTCACAAAACTCCTAAATTATAGATTCTCATATTCAAACCATTTCTAAGGACACTTATATTGATTTCCTTTGATACATCATCATTTGTGACAAAAACTAGGAAGAAAACATCAAATTTTGCAAGCTCTAGAAGATACCCAAGTTTATGGAAAGAAATCAAAATACATTATTGGAGTATAAAAAGTATGATAATGTAATGTCCCATTTTTAGTGTCAGCTTAAATCAATAATTTAAGTTGTCAAGAAGATTAAATTGGAAAAAGACAACTTAAATTAATAAAGTAAAAGTAACTTAAAGTTATGAAATTCTCAAATGAATTTAAAGGTGAACATGGAAAAAAGAAGGGAATTCAAGCAGTCACGGGGGTTTCGAAAGGGAAAAGAATAAAGTTTTGGCAAGCTCATTTGCAGGCAAGCATGGTTGATTGCGATTTGGAGAGCTTGGCTCTTTTTCGTAACTTGAGGACAAAAACCTCATGTTTTCAGAATTGGACGAAAGCCCAATTCTCATATTGGCGGAGTCACATAGATTTCGCAATTGTTTTAACGATTGGAGTTTGACGAGACTGGTGAGTCTTTGAAGACAATTTTCAACATTTCAATTCAGAATCGAAGTTTGAGAATTGCAGTGTATTTTCTAGGGACTTTCTTATTTCTGTCGAGAGATTCATTGTTAATAAAGAAAATTATGCTGGTAGATGTCTCTACTGTTAGATGATATAGGAATTTAAAGTTAAATTGCATTAGCTTATTGGTTTATTCAGACCAAGGATGCGATATGGACATGTGACCAAATATTGATAGTTGAGAGTTTTTTTGTTAGTCTATCTTTATCAGTACTTTTGAAGGAGTCGCTACATTGGAGCCATTGGAATGTAATTAAGGTGCCATATGGGTCGTTTCATATAGAATATGAAAAGGTGTTCGAGTTTGTGGGAGCCGGGCATTAAAGGAAACAAATGAGAGCGGTGAATATCTATAAAATAATATGGAGTGGTAATTGTTTTTGAGGCATTCAATTTGAACCAAAAATCATTTGGGAATCCTGAGTTGTGAGAAATCTCGAGTAATCACCTCCTGAATAGATTGGCGGGTTGGTAGTAAGATGACAAGGAGTTCATAGCTTTGTACAAGAAAACTAAGGAGGATTTATTAACCGTAACTATTCTCAGTGTTAATTCAAAATTAAGCAATGAAGATATGAAGGTATCAGGAGTGACTCATTTGACTTGGTGCCAATCGAAGCTATTAGAGGCGATATTTAACATGATTAATATTATAATTGTCAAAGGAATCTTAAGAGCGAATTAAGAAAACTTAGGTCTGAAGTGTAGAAGATGAAGCTCCAATACTCTCACATTTTCTTTATTCAATGCCGTCACACTTAATGAAGTAGCTTGCGGACAGGATATCACACGCCTTTGGAAGATTTCTTGTGGCGCAGAGGGAGATATGTTTCTTGAAGACTATTAAGGGGTCGATGTTTTGAAAACAGAGCAATATTGATGGCAAGGAAAGCGTAACTAGGAGCA
>VDFB02102398.1:0-65125 GCA_007258455.2 Sequoia sempervirens | reverse complement strand
TATAGGTCTGTCGGCAAGCAAGTTGGTCAACTCTTTCTTATCAATGGCATATAAATCATAAATCAATTTCATCATCATTTGATACAACGCATTTCCTAGGATCCGTTCCGACAATGGGCGCTTTTATCAAATCAACCAATTTGGGTAAACAAAATGACGTGTCATTAACATGTCCTAGGATCCGTTCCGACAATGGACATTATCTTTTGGCAATAAGTTTTGGCTCCCATCTTTTGAAACACATCCCTCAATAAGGTATGAAGAACATTGGCTTGTTTTGAAGTACTTGATCTTTTCTTTTGATTTATCATACATTATACCATTCCATATCTCTACAGCGATATCCAACGGGCGGATTTTAGAGAGAAAGGAATGAATCTATCATTATCTTTCTCTCTCACAGTTTGTTGGACGCTTCGTGAAAATAATCATTAATACTTGCTTCGGCTAGGGTACGCCTTCCCAGAAGGTCAAGTGTGAACAAGAATAATCCTATCTGTTTGTCGAGTCAAAGTCCATCACACTAAGTACAACGCCATCCTGGTCCTTTATACCTTGATGCATCGTGCTTAGGCGTGTTATCAAACATAAAGTAAGTGACTCTTTGAAAATCCCAATCCTTGATGTTTAATCATCATCATCTTTACCATCATCATCATCTCCCACAAAGTCTCGCACTAACCAATGGACTTGTTGATCCTCCTTATTACCATCTCATTTCAGACTAACATCATGCAGGAACTGGCCATGCATCCACTACATGCATCCATCTTGCATCTACAAACAGTCAGCATATCACATATCATTCATATCATACATAATAGGAAACATCAGTATTTTGCATATCATCTCACATGCATATCATCATCATAATATAGATCTGTTAGTCTAAGCATATCATAAATCATCCGCTGCATAATCACAACATATCACATCATTCACATCATCAATCTCATCCATCTCATATCATATCATCACTTGGTTGTTTAATAATATAGATTTGTTATTCTAAGCATCTTTGAAATCATCCTGTATTTGCATCATCCATGTCCACCCATTTTGAACTTTTATCGCGGAGAGATCGAATTCTCAAATCGACCTTTCGCCTTCATCTCCTCGAGGGCAATGGTACCAGTTGTAATTTCTCCACTGGGCAGACCAAAATCATGAAATTTTTTAATTTCGATTGCGGCAAGTTTATTCTTTGAACCAACGCAACAAGTACATTGCTTCAAAGAGGGGCAAAATGTAGACATGTTAAATTTACATCATGCATAATCATATTCCATTCATCCAATAAATCAGGACTTTATTTAAATCAAATCCAAATCATACATTTTCCATCATTTTCTGATTTAAATAAATCATTTTCCAAAGTCCAAAAAGTCAAATCAGTTAATCAGCATTAAATCAGCATAATCAGCATTAAATTAATCTAATCCTAATCTAAGGCTAATCCCATCCCACTTGCACAATAAATCAATTTTATTGATTTATTAAAACAATCATTTTCCCTCAACATGACAAGTCAAACAGGGCATTTATTGCTCTTCTTTCTTGTCCCCCTCTCAAAATTAATTGCAAATTTGAATTCAAAATTTCCCCCTCTTGGGCACTCTTCCCAAATCTTGCACACACATTAACTAATCACATGATGACAAGTGTCCTCAATTCATTGGCTTGTTTTTGATCCCACATTGGTCCCTCTTCAACATTCAACATTTTGAAAATCTTTAAATAGGTGCATCATCCTCAAGCAAAGGGCTTCACAATCTTCACAATTTCATGCAAGGTTACTCTCTTCACTTGAGATTTGATCTTGTCCATCATCACTCCACCATCTCCATAGCATTTTCAATTTGAGCTTTTATCAAGGATTGGGAAAGGGTCACTAGCACATGTGACACCAATCCAACTATGGAATAGGTAATTTGGTTTTGTTTTCATAATGCTTTGGTCTTTTTAATATCATTTGCTGCATTTGGAAGCATGTCTAAGGTATTTCATAGAGGCATTTTAGTAGAGTTTGCATAACACTAATCCATGCTTGAAGTGTAGTTTGTTTGCAGATTTTGAAAAAGATGCTTACACTTTGCAAACCCTAAAATCAACTTTGCATGGTCCTATGCCAACATGCCAGGACTAGACCTAGAATTGGTTTTGCACCATCTACCATTATTGTTGAAAGCCAAACCAGTTAAACAGAAGTTACGCAAAATGTATCCTTAGGTCACTCTATTATCCAAGGCTAAGTTGAAGAAACTTCTAGATGCTAGGTTCATAAAGTCTATTGATTATGTTGAATGGATATCTAACCTTGTGCCAGTAACAAAGACAAATGGAATGATCCATGTCTGCATAGATTTCAGAGACTTAAACAGAGCATGCCCAAAAGATGACTTTACGTTTCCAAATATAGATAACATAGTTGACCTCACGATAGGATACGAGATGTTGCCCCTCATGGATGGTTTCTCAAGCTACAATCAAATTTTTATTATCTAGGAAGACCAACATAAAACAACATTTACTTGCCCTTGGGGTACATACTACTGGAATGTCATGCCTTTTGGTCTTAAAAATGCAAGCGCCACATATTAGAGAGCTATGACCATAATCTTTCATGATATGATGCATAAGATAATGGAAGATTACACATATGACCTTTTGGCTAAATCAGTGACAAGAAAAGACCATCTGAATGTATTAGACACAATTTTCAAAAGACTGGAAGAATGCAATGTCCAACTAAATCCTAAGAAATGCATCTTTGGCATAACATCTGGAAAACTTTTGGGATACATAGTTTCTCGAAGAGGCATTGAGGTCAATCCAGCCAAAGTTAAAGCCATCATGGACATGCCTCCTCCTAGAGGAATAAGTGAACTTTGAACATTACAAGGCAGGGTGCAATCTATTCAGTGCTTTATAGCACAATTGGCTGACAAATGTCAACCATTCCAATATCTTCTATGCAAGGGAATCCATTTTGTGTGAATAGATAAATTCCAAGAGTCCTTTTAGCTAATCAAAGACTACCTATTTTCACTGCTAGTCCCTATGCCTCCCATTCAAGGAAAGCCTTTAATTCTATACATCTCGGCCACTACATCAACACTGGGGGAATTACTGGCACAAAATGACCATGACAAGAAAGAAAGGGCCATATATTATATCAGTCAGACACTGGTCGGGTATGAACTGAATTAAAAATAAATTGAACATGTTTTTCTAACAGTTGTCTTTGTAGCTCAGAAGCTAAGACATTATATGTTGAGCCATGAGACACAGTTGGTAGAAAAAATTGACCCCCTCAAATATCTATTAAGTCGTGCAGCATTGATAGGACGCCTAGAAAAATGGGTAATGATCTTGAGTGAATATGATATTCAATATGTAGAAAGAGAGGAAACAAAGGGACAAGTCATAACAGACCAACTGGCAGACACACCTATACAAAGTGATCACCCTTTAGTGGTAGATTTCCCAAATGATTCAATATTCTATACGGAACCTAAGTCACCTTGGAAACTCTACTTTGATGGATTGCATACTAATCATGACTCGATGGTAGGAATCCTATTTGTCACCCCTCAAGAAGATTCCATTCCTAAATCCTTCCGCATAGCTTTCCCATGTACCAATAATGTTACAAAATACGAGGAACTAGTCATAGGACTTAGGATGGTAATAAAATGGAAAATTAGAGCACTATATGTCTATGGGGATTCTCAGTTAGTCATCAACCAAGTTAATGATGACTATGACACTAAAGATGAGAAACTAATGCCCTACAAATGAATGGTTGACAACTTTTAGACATATTTTCACATGGTGACTTTTGAGCAAGTTCCAAGAGCACAGAACAAGGCATCAAATGCAATGGCTACAATTGGCTCTCTCCTTGGCATTCCAAGCAATATGCCTCAGTTGGAGTTCTTGATAGAATAACTATTGGTCCCTGACTATGACATTCCAGAATAAGAGGTGGTCTACAAGCTTGTTGGTCCTAATTCTCCCTGGTACTAAGACATTCATCACTAGCTTAAGTCCCAAACTCTTCTCCCTAATCTTTCTAATAACTAGAGGAAGTCTTTTATCTAAAAAGTCACAAGTTATGCCATTGTTAGCGACACCCCTTACCGACGTAGCTTTGACGACACCCTCCTTAGATGTCTCAATACCAATGAAGTACTCAAACCTTATGTGAAGTATATGAGGGTATATGTGGGTCTCATTTGAGTGGTCCTACTCTGGCTAAGAAGATAATGAGACTTGGGTACTATTGGCCGACCATTGAGAAACATGCACTAGAATATGTCAGGACTTGTCGCCAATGCTAGATTCATAGTGATTTGATTCATGCTTCAGTGCAGGAACTTTGGTCGATCACTTCTCCATGGTCATTCCCACAATGGGGACTCAACCTCATGTGTAAGATCCATCCTACCTTGTGAAATGGCCACAAATTCATCATCACCGCCACTGAGTATTTTATGAAGTGGATCAAAGCCATCCCCCTAACATACATAACCAACAAACAAATCTCCAAATTCATTCTTAACTACATCATTTTCCAGTATGGTCTTCCGCAATCCATCATCACTAACAATGGAAATCTATTTAAAAACCAAGACGTTCATGAGTATGTGAGTGATTTCACATCGAACATCATTTTTCCTCTCCATATTACCTGCAGGGAAATGGTCAAGTTGAGGCATCAAATAAAACCATTGTTAAAATCCTGAAAAGGACTGTCAATGACACTGGTTGTGACTGGCATATTCAACTTAACCCTGCTCTATGGGCTTACCTCAAGAGCATTCGTACACCCATAGGAGCCACTCCATTTGCCATGGTCTTTGGAACTAAGGCCATCTTTCCCATCGAGGTTGAAATTCCTTCCCTACGAGTCTCCCTAAGGGGTTTGACCAACAATGAAAAATACAGACAGTCGCGTCTACATGAGCTGGAGATGTTAGAGGAAAGACAAAAAAATTCCCTAAACCATCTACAGGAATATCAGAACCATCTTTGTCATAGTTACAACAAGAAATTCATGGTCATGAAGTTTGACATTGGTGACTTAGTCCTCATGTAGAATCTTAAGAACCAGGTAGACAGAGAAAAACTTGGAAAATTCAAACTAAATTGGCTAGGTCCCTACATCATTATATCCTCCTTTGGTTTTGGAGCTTATCAACTAGTGAATCTAGATGGAGAACAACTGACAAAACCTATCAATAGTCTACATCTCCATAAGTTCTATGCATAGCATCAGAAAGTTGAGCTAAAAACTTTAAAAATACAAAAAAATTGAAAAATGATAAAAAAAAATTGTTGCTTTGATGAAAACCTGGCAAACAGGCATCTTGGCAGCACCAAAAAAAATGAAAAAATGTCAAAAATAGTAAAAAAGAAAATAAAATTCTAAAGGTGAAAACCTATCAAACATGCACTTTGGATAAGTACCATGGTGAAAACCTAGAAAACAGGCACCATGCGTAGTCAATCATTGCTCTACCATCTACTGTCACTTTATCTATCTTGGCTTATGATGAAGCTCATTTTCTATCACCACCATGACACTTGACAGGACATCATACCCCTCCTCTCATGGTTGACAAATGGTTGACATTTAGTCCTACATACCGTCCATCTGGCATCACATGCATATCCCTTTCATGTCCTTTAAAATTGGCTAAGTCTTGGACCTGACTAGGGGCATAAATTTTATCACGTGATCATAGTGGGTATCACACATGGTCTCGACAATTGTAAAAGTCCTGAAAAAAGACAAAAACAGCCCAAAATTTCCTAAAGAAATCCAAAAACATCGCAAAATGTCTAGAAAAAAGACAAAAACATCACAAAATATCCTGAAAAAAAGACAAAAACATCGCAAAGCATCCTGAAAAAAAAAGACATAAAAATGAAAAAACATCCTAAGGAAACCCCAACAAATGTCAAACTATCTCAAGAATACAAAACGAAGTCATTTCCCATTGAAACTCTGTCATGTCAATCAATCAGTCTTTGTCATTTGTCTAAACTACATTGTCTCCCCACATTTGCTATGTAGGCAATACTCATCTTGAAGTCCCCAAGACATTAGGTCAGTCCTTTTAGGTTTGTCAAAATAAAATCATGACACAATCTTTGGTCATCAATACAAAGTCATTGGTTATATCGAACTATGAGGTCTTTGAGTGTATGACTTAGGCAAGGCCATCTGTCGATGAGCCCCTGAGGTTGCACGAGGTTAGTCCATTAGGGTTCATGATATTACACTAGCACACATGTCAAAAAGTCTTCAAGTCAAACAAGTCATCTCAAAATAAGCCAATTACTGTAACCAAATTATGGCAACCATTTATTCAACATGACAATTACACCAGCATGACAACATCAACATGTAGTCGACACAATTCAATTAAGTCAACTTCAATCAAATTTGGTCAAAACAAGTTAAATTATCATAACCAGTCAAACAGTCAACTCTTGGTTATCTTTCAGATGTGTCCTAAAGAATAGTCTCTATCATTTATGCCTTAGGATGTGTCCTTCCTAGGCATCGTCACCATCATCTGACATTTTGAGGGATCCTCTTAACATTTAAATATCACTCCTCTCGACATCGGTATCTTTCAGATGTGTCCTTTTGAAGAAAAAACTCTGTCATTTATTCCTTAGGATGTGTCCTTCCTAGGCATCGTCACTGTCACTAACATTTTGAGGGATCCCTTTAGACATTTACAGATCAATCCTCTCGATGTCAACATTATTCAGGATGTGTCCTTGAATTTGGCAATCTTCGGCATTCATCATCTTGGCATCGTCAGAACCTTGACACCCTGGCATCTCAACATCATCAAACCTGACATCTTGACATTAAAACACTTGGCATCCAAACACACTTGGAAAACACTTGACGCTTATCTTTTGGTTTTTCATCATGTTACTATTTTTTCAGTGATATCTCGGCAACAGGATTTAGAGAAGTGGCGACGTATCATGATGTTTGTCTTGTATTTTGACACTCATGTTACTAGTTTCTCGGCGATGTCCTATCTATGGGATTTAGGAAAACAATGACGTATTATGGTGATGACTTTATTTTGTCCTTTTTGAAAATCATGTTGCTAGTTTCTCGAGGATGTCTTGGAAATAGGATTTAGAGAAGCAACGATGTTTCATGACTTCTCCTTCTTGTCTTTTTCTACTTATGGCTGGTTATGACAAAAAAACTGGGGCAACTGCACCCTTAGTCTGAGTTGTGATCATCCCTGTCTATGACTACTTGTCTTATGTGATGGTACAACCTTGCACACCTTGATTTATGTCATATCATGGTGTTTGTTGGCCATCACAACAATCTACCAAATGATGATTAAGAGCATAAATATTAAAGTTCTATGGTAAAATTTTGAAGGATTTGGTCTAGGAACTAACATGCATCTCCTTTTGTCTTTTCATCTTCTCTCGTCTATCCCTTGATGATATCCTATGACACAAAAAAACCTAAATGCATATATAATCATATAGACATTGCATTAGGTCCATACATACATCATCCATATTGCATTATACATAGTCATGCATTAACATAATCATAAACATGGCATCCATTCAAATAAATACATTCCATGGCATAATGTCAGCATGACATCAATAAGAATTGCATTATCATGGCATCACACCATAGGTAACCATCATAAGGCATACATGACATGACATATTAATAACACCATCATTCTTTATAAATGCATAATCTACATAGGCATCACATAAACATACATCATAAATGAATAAATCAAATGACATGCATATAGGCCGCATCAAAATTGCATCATATATATCATCTCAAAAAAATAAAAAATGTCACAAGATAAAGTCAGGGGATATCCCAAAAATAGAGCTTGTAGGCTCGATAGTCAATACATAATGTGTCATAACATAAAATCTGAAACATGAAGCCAAATATAGTAAGCATGTCCCTATGAAATGCTCTCCTCACCCTCTCGTGGCAAAGAGTGTGATGACTAAGGACCTATGCTCGTCACTGAGGTAATCGGTGGAACTATAGTAGCCTCTGTCTATGAACCGAATGGAACTGACACTGATGGAATCATCTCCATGGTAAAATGAATGCATCTGTGATGACACTATGGCATTACTCTATGAGGCCAAAGGATCTGTCACTGAAGGTAGACCAAGTATTGATCTATGGCCTGAACCCAATGACCCATGTGAGTGCCCTAACCTTTGACTGGAGGAATTTCTATGATGGGACTTGTGACTCAAAGTATGCCTTGAAGAGGTCAAGCCCTCTGCACTACTCCAGCTACCACTGCCACTGCATGACCTACTACCACTACTTGTCTATGTCCTGGTCAAAGTGGGATATCTCATCTCGGCTGGCACGACCTGCTCATATAACTGCCTATATCACCCAAGCCTTACGTTGACCTTACCAAACTCGCGTGCCAAATCTATTGATGGTCTTGTACATAGTCATGCAAACTCTATACACCACTACGCTGCCTCCTACTGGCGGATCACTGCCTGATCCCACTCTACCCACATCACCTCTAACTCTACCTACAATGCTCTAACCTATGCGACACTCTCATACAGTCTCCTCTATAAGTCTGCCACCCTCTAGTTTTTCATTGCGTCATGGGGAAATTTTGAGTTGGATGGTACCTCCTCCTCTCCCTCCACCATGCTCTATCTCAACAATATCTCAGCCTCAACAATGGCCTTATCCTCATCATCCTCCCCTATATCCTCCTCTCCTATGACTTCCTCCCCCCATGGCATATCAACGTCCAACTCGGCCTCTGGTTGAGCCTCCTCCTCCTCGACCTCCTAATCATGTCTGGCCTCCTCCTTGGCCACATGCTCCTCTTTGGCCACGTGCTCTTCATGACCTACATCCTCCTACTCCCCTCTAGGCTCCTCCTCCTCTCTCTCCTTCTCCTCGATTACCTCTAGGATAGCATCCAGTTCCCCTCTCTTTGCACTCTATCTCACCCTCCTACCCTGCCTCCTGCCATCTCTCCTCTGTCTTTGACCGTCCCCTTTTTCATCGCCATCATCTCTGTCATCTCCATCTCTCCCTCCACCTCTGCCTCTGCCTCTACCTCCATCTCTCCCTCTACCCCCTTTCCTAGCTTGTGGCACATGTTGTATAACTGATCTCCTATCAATTGGCGATGTCCCATCTAGATCTTTCAATGGCACTAGTTGATGTGCCTCCCACTAGTCATAGTCAGCGGTCATCCCCAGATCTGTAATCCCACCCCTCCATCCCCACTGCTATGCCACTAGCCCATCAATCTAATGTATGGAAAATGATACAAGAATAGGAAAACCCTAGGCTCCCTCCCTTAAAGATCTGGCATACTTGATTGTACCTATCAGTACACCCTGTTGCTCTCCAAATTGTCTTAGTACACATTGTGGCAGATACATCTCTATGATGAGCTGACTTAGCACTGTCCTCCCAATCAAGTAACAGTACTATCTATAGAAGCTTAAATAGTCATCCTCATCAAATGTCCCACTGCTCGTAGTCTTTGTAGGGCCTCCAAATGAAGGAAATCATGGTATCGATCTGATGATGCCACCAACCTGTCTCTCCCACCCTCGTCTATTGAAGAGCACCAGCATACTAATAAGCATATGGCATCCCCTCTACTAGTTGTGGTCTCTAGATAGGAGGTCAAAATATGGCCACATGCTCCCAAACCCATATCATCAGAAGTGTCATACCACATCCAATGCTTTGTGCCCTCTTGTAGGCCACCTCATGGAGTTGATGGTAGAGCATGCCTAACAAACAGGGCCCGTAGGCATAAACCGTCATGTCTCGCCTCATGCCCACTAGAAAATCACCCCACCCAATAGGAAACTTGTGACTATAGTGGTCAGGAATCAGGACTCTGCTGATCAATGTCACCAACAATGCATCAAACCCACCATAGTGCTCTGCCATAAAATCTTAGTGGATCTTGTATCCCTTGATACCAAGTCTTGCACCCTCATCATGATATTAGGCTATAAAGGTCTGATAACCATGTTGAGGGTCATAGACGATCCACTCTCCTCAAATAGGCAAATAGAGAATATAGTAGACATCCTCTAGAGTCACGGTAGCCTCTCCTATTGGAAAATGGAAAGAACATGTCTCTGAGTTCCATCTCTCACACAACGTAGTCAACATCCCCCTATTTGCCTGAATAATGGGCATATAGGCAACATAATATAAACCCAGCCACATCAAGCATCGTCACTCTCATGGACTCAACTGATCTTAGAATCAGAAGGTCGATGGCCTACTCTCCCATGTATAGATGGGTGCTAGTTGTCTCTACACATGATCAAGCAACGCGTCAATACCTTATAGACAATCATCATTATCATTTGTGTCACTCAAGAGCATTAAAAATTTGAAACCCATGAAAATCAGCTTTGGTCAAAGTCAAATTTAAATGCATCATGTTGACTTCAAATGTGTCACGAGGAAGCGTTTGCATTGTTTTGTACTTCCATTACATCTACAACTTGCATCACAATAGGGAATTTGCATCATGACTTTTGACATATGCATCATTTAAATCATATGCATCAATTTTTGACCTCAAATGTGCGCCCTATTGCGAATGCGTCATTTTTCCTATCGGTTGCGGCTCATTTTGGCGAATGCGTCGTGATTTCTTGGGAATGTGACATAATCAGTGGACCTATCCTAAAAATATTTTTTGATTGTGTCGCAACACATCAAATGTGTCGAACATGCATGCCTATGCGTTGCAACGCAATTGTTATTGACCCTAAAACCCTAAATTTTACATGTAAAACTATAAAATGGAAAAGTGGGTTAGGGGTACATACCATTGAATTTGAGCCCTTAGGTCGCCTATGGGTCTGCATGATCTCTCCGCAATGCTCGGTCACTACAATCACCATGTCTGCTACAGTCCTTTTTGCTCGGCACTCTCAAAATTGCTAAGGTGAATAGTGAAAATGAATTGACTTTTACCCCTTTGTCAACCTATTTATAAAGTCAAAATGACATTTTTCAACTCTTTTATTACTGGAGGTCCTTTTGACCAACTTTGACCACCCTTTTGGTTGCTCTAAATGTACACCAGAATTTGAAACTAGCTAAGCCATTGTCTTTCTGATCAGTAAATTGACTTATTAGGACACTTTCCAAATTTTTCTATCACCTAGCCAAAATTCAAAAAAAATCCTGATGGGGCATCGATACTCTGTACCTTCACTGGGGCATGTTTCTAACTTATTTTCTTTGTCACAATGTGACATACTACATTACGACAAAGAGGGGGAATATGTAGACACTTAAAAAATGACCTAGGCCTGCAAGCTCTATTTTACCACTTTCGTCCTAGCATAATTATAACATTTAATTATGTCCTTGGTTCACATTCGACTATTAATTAAATAATTCATAATTATTTAATTAATTAATATCTCTTTTATTCTTCATAATTATTAAATAAATAAATTTTATTTATTTATTTGATACATCACTAATGGTTTATTATCTTCTTACAATTAAATAAATTCCATAATTTATTTAATTCCTTATGTCTTCCTGGTTATTAAATAAATGAATTTTATTTATTTATTATGTCACTAATTTTAATAATTAAATGAATTTGTTAATTTATTTAATTATTAGTCATAATCCTCTAAATTAAATGATTATCTTTAATTATTTAATAACCTAATTTAACATTTCTCTCATTTTAAATAAATGAAATTATTTAAAATGATTTCATTTTATTAATTGTCACTTCATTTTGGTAAATAATCTAAAAATTGATTATTTATTGTCACACAAAATCCATATTTTGAATTAATTTAATTCAAAATGGTAATCTTCTTCCAAAAATCAAGTAATTGAGCAAATTCTTGATTTTTCAAATCTTATTTTCAGTTCAACCTTTATCCTCTTGATTTTTCAAAATCTTACAAATCAAGCAGTGTTTATCTTCTTGATTTTTGACTAATTATCACATTTATTCTTGACCGCTGATTCGACTTTCTCATATGACATATTGACCACTCATTTAATAATTTTTCCCTTACCCTAATTAGGGATTGTCAGATGAAATCATGTCCACTAATTTTAGGCTTTGTCAGCTTTCAATCTCATCCACCCATCCAAATTTGCATTTTCTATAAAATGCCAATTTTACTCACATTTTGGGATGACTTCATTATTATAGACATTTATTCTTAGATTTTACTTTGCATTTAGCTTATTCACTTTGATTATTTACTCATAGGCATAGTGATTTGTCATAGGAATTTTTTCATCAAATCCTTCAAAACTTGCAAAGGGCTTGGTCACAATCATTTGCTCACACACACAAATCTGAGGGCAAGAATCACAATTGTTACAAGCTAGAAGGTGCTATGGAAAGGAATCATGGAAGCAATGAGTAACAGGTATAACTATTTTAATTTGTTTAAGCTTTCAATGTATTTCATAGTTTCTTTGGGTTTTGTTTATTAATCTATTCTGCTAACCTACCTGAAAATAACCCATTGATATATATATATATATATATATATGTATGATTCAATATATACTACGAAAAAACTAAATTACCCTCATTTTAAAATCATTCCTCTTATTCAATCATTATTATTAATATCCATTTATCATTAACATCCACTCAACATGGGTTTGGAAAGTCAAGGTAAGTATTGATATTTGGTCTCCTTTATTTCTCTAATGGATGATATGCTCAATTCAATACAAAGTATAATATTGTATTAACCTATGTGTATTTTATTCTATATTTATTATGTATACCTCCTTCCTTTCTAATGGTCCAAAAAAAAAAAATATGTAGGTGTTATTTCATCATGTAGGTGATGTGGTTTAGGTGGTGATAACTCAAATGCCATGGTTTGATGATGTGGTATAAAGCCATTTACAAAAGTGATTTTTCATTAACATTTGGTAGGTCCATAGGAGTATGATTGAACATTAGTTAAAAGGGTATACATACAAGTTGAAGACATCACAAGGTTTCACTAGTCATAGCTTGATAGAGTAGGTTTTAGATATTGCAATATTCATGGCCATTTGGTCAATTTATTCTAAGTTAATGTTGATGGGTCCTTTTGTTTAGTGCAAACAATTTATAGCATAATAGTAATAAGGTGTGTTGTTGTAGTTCTTGGTTGGCTGTGAGTCAGCGAAAATGTAATGCCATGTAGTTTGGGGGCCTTCTTAATGGGTTGTGATAGTTGATCTATGGTGTGAATGATGTGCACCATTTAATTGACATATGCTTTAATCTATTTTATACCATTTGGAAATGATCTTTTGTGGCTTATGAGGAATACGTTTTTGCACATGTGGATGATTTTATTGGATTATACAATTAATTGTAGTAGCTATAAATGATGTACTTGCATGCATGCTCATCAATAAACATCACGTATATCAAATAGAAAAAATAGTTCAACATGTTTTTAATGAGCCCACTGTATTTGATGAAGTTTCGTTTACTTTCCAAAGGTGCTTATCAATATAAAATAGTGGCTATATTTTTAAATTTGATTTAGAAAATAAAATAATAGAACAAAAGACATGTAACTTTATTGGTTGTATTCGGGCATGAGTCATTAATCTAAATAAGATCAATATTACAACTTCTTAATTTCTTTGGTTGACATTACATACTCAAATTGGGGAAATGATATAGATGATAGTCTAAAATAATGTAGTTGTTTTTTAATTTTCAACTTTGATTGAAATTTCCATGACATGAAATAGTGAAAATAAATGAACTCCATATTTATCATCATGCAAGGTAAAATAATAGTAAAGAAAGGAAACAATTTAGATTTAATTTTTTATTTGAGGTTAGTCTTGGTCAATATTCTACCACTACTCTATTTCATGATAACCAAAACATAATAAAAATTACAAATAATCCATTCTTTCATGCTAAAACCAAACATATACAGATTGATGCATATTACATTTGAGACTTTGTTTAAATATAATTTGTCAGTTTACAATATTATTGATGGGGGCCACACCGCCCAAAACCCACACAAATCATAACAATAGATACCAACATAGAAGATGCGAGACAAAAAAGTAACTGACTTTCAATTATTTTTTAGAAAATGAAATTACAGATTCAAAACTTACATGCTACAACCTCATGGGCTTGATTCATTACAACAAAATATATTATTCAGAGCCACAATCTACACTAATGGAGCCACTCTAGAAACCCCCACTTAACCCTTTTTATTTTACCCCAATAACCGCCCTAGAATGTTCTAGAAAATTCAACTTTGTCTTTTGTTTTTGCACCAAAAGTCCCACCTTTTGATTTCTGGCCTAGGAAGAAATTTTAATGAAATTCACTTTTTAGAGGGGCAACTTCATGGGGCCATAACTCTTGATCCAGATGTCTAATTTACTATTATTGCATATCATTAGAAAGCTCTCAAAGAGATCTACAACACCAAAACCCATTAGAGATCAGTTCATTGAATTTTCAAGTTGTTATGGAGCCTCTAAACTCTTCATATATGAATTTGAAGTTGCATTGGAAAAATTTCCCGGAATGAAAACCTTGATATCTCCCAAACCATGCAGTGTATTAAGATGATTCTTTCGTGACCAGAATTTTTTTTAGTTCTTCTCCTTGGGGTAAATTTTTAGGTCCTTACAATCTTGTTTAGGCCAATTTAATAAAAATAGTAAATGATTGTTTTTCACTATTTTTGACTTCTGACTGTCTTACACCCCTTAAGTGTCATCATGTAAGTCAAAACAACTAAAGAAAATAAGGAAAAACATTTTTTGGGTGATGCAAGATTTTCCTACACCATTGGATGCTCCTACATCAATTATTCTAGTGATTAACAAACAACTAGTATTTACCAAAAATATGAAAAAACACAATATTTTTAAGCTATGAGGAATACTTGGCATGATGGAGGTTGACATTAAAAGTGGACAAGTACGGTGCCCTCCTTATTATCTCTTGATTTTGGATTGTTTTCCCTTAACCTTAAGTTGAGAATATTAGTAGAAAAATCCTAAATTATGAAGCTTCTAGAAAATAAGAGACTCTAGAATTTTGAAATTATTTTTTATTTTATAAACTAAATACTCTAAATAGGTGACTATTCAAATTAAAATTATACACTAGTTTGGACCTTTTCAAAAATCCAATTGTATAAGGGTTGAGCACCTTCAAAACCTCTTAATTTTATCCTTTATCAAAAATATATTGTGAGCTTCAATAGATTTATTTTGTAGTGATTTAATTTTCTACATTTTTTTAGTTGGTTGTTTCCTATGGTCTCTAGGCCTAGGGCTTTACATATTCTAGTTATTAATCTTGTTCTAGCTATTAATCCTAAGGTTTATAGTCGATGACATTGTTTATTTCATCGCATGTTTTTGATTTGTAAATTAATGGGTTTTAGAGCCACATTGTCTTTTCTTGATAATTGGGCACGTCATATTTAGAAGCCAAAAGGAGATATCGATGTTATTTTAGCAGTATATGAATGTTTCTTTGTGATATTTTCTAAAATGACTTATCAAAATTTAGATTTTGAAGGAGGAAATTACTTTCCTGATAAGTTGGTGTGTTCATAAAACATTGACATATGAAGTTTGATCTACTTGAAGAGATTCTATCTGTGATTCTATCTAAGATTAGATTACAAAATATATATTAGACTTGAATACTTAGATTATGAGACTTTCCGTAATAAGGAAATGAATGGGATATGCGAAAAAAAATATTTACCAACAGATCATTCTAATAACATATTTAATTGTTGCAGGAAGGCTAAGGCTTACAAATTACGTACAATAGTACGAAGTAGCACATCATTGAAATGGCACCACCTTTGTCATTGAAAAGATTCAGGAAATTGAGCATTAGTGTCTGTGTCAGTGGCAAATATGTAGCCGTGGTGGTTATTTGAGCGTAGACTGTTGAACAAGAGTAATAGTATAAAAGAGCTGAGGTCATTGGCTTTTTACTTTATAAATTAGTGGGCTGTCACAAATTAATTCTGAAGTCAAGAGTAAATGATTTGCTCAAATAGTCCGTTGGGATGTTCATTGGTTTTTTTCGGAAATCATTTGATGTTAGTGGGCTGTCACAAATTAAATCTGATGCAATGGAAAGATCAGACAGTGGTCTTTCTTAGTCCAGAGTAAATCATTTGCTCAAGTGGTCCGTTGGGATGTTCATTGGCTTTTTATTTTATAAATTAGTGGGCTGTCACAAATTAATTCTGAAGTCAAGAGTAAATGATTTGCTCAAATAGTCCGTTGGGATGTTCATTGGTTTTTTTTGGAAATCATTTGTTGTGAACATCGTGTATTTGGATATCACTTCTCTGATTTGAGGAATACATTAGTGTGTTGATGTGGCATCACATGATTTGTTTCTTTTTATATTTGAGGAATACATTTCATTCAATTATGGGTAGTCATTATCAACACTAGAACAATTTTAAAGTCACAATTATTGGTCCAATATTGCACATCAAATCAACAAATGCTATAACAACTATTGGAACATTCTCAGGTACTTCCTGTCCCTTATCATTCTTACTTTTCTTTCTTTTGATCTTTAATTTATTATTTCTTTGTTCACTTGTCCTTAATCTTATTCCATTTTCATATCTACTTTTAGTTTTTGGATGATTCTCTCTTTTGAAAATCATCTCCACTGAACACAAATCATGAGCTTAGATATCGCTCTTACTTTTCTCTATTTTTGTCTTTTATTTATTATTTCTTTGTTGAATTGTCTTTAATCTTGTTTCATTTTCATATCTACTTTCAATTTTTGGATCTTTCTCTCTTTTCAAAATCATTTGCAGCCAACAAAAATCATGTGCTTACATATCACTCTTACTTTTCTTTCTTTTTATCATTTATTTATTATTTCTTTTTGACTTGTCCTTAGTCTTATTCCATTTTCATATCTACTTTTATTTTTTGGATCATTCTCTCTTTTGAAAATCATTTGTAGTGAACAAAATTAATGTGATTAGATATCACTCTTATTTTCCCCTCTTTTTTTTTGTCTTTTATTTATTATTTATCTATTGGCCCGTCCTTAGTCTTGTTCAATTTTCATATCTACTTTTACCTTTTGGATCATTCTCACTTCTTTATATCTTTCTCCCCAACTTGTGGGGCATGTTTATTTTATATGATCTTTATATCAACTTCATATTTTTGCCTCACTTGGTGGGATGATTGATCTCTTCTATTATTGTTTTGATTCTATGACCTTTGTCTCTTACATATTTGATCCTTGTAGTATCTTCTTTAGTCACTTATACTTGAACACCACTTGCTTTGTTCATTTTTATTGATCACTTGCCTTTATTCTTTATGACTACTCTTTATGACATGTTCCAACTTAATTAATCAAGATTCATAGAGCATTTTCTTATGTTCCTAAATTTATTTGTCTAGCTATCTTCATCATTCTTCTTTAAGATCTATTATTTGCACGTATGATCATATTAAGCATGTTATCTATAATTCATCCTAACTAGATATCATATTATCGCTATGATATATTGTAATAATGTAGTTTTCTATCTAATTATATGTATGTATATATATATATATGAATACACACACATATAGAAGTGTGTATGTATATGTATGTATATGTATATATATGTATGTTTATATATGTATATGTACATATAAATATATACACATACATAAATTCTTACCAAACCGTACGATAAATAAAGCATAACAATAGGGTATCTCATTACATATGACAAGTAGGATCATAAGATAATGATATTGATATGTATGTATGTATGTATGTATGTATGTATGTATATGTATATGTATATGTCCCACTATAACATTTGTGAGAGTGATAACACATTGGTAGCATAAATGGTGTGATGTTGAGATAATTATATGAGGCCAAACAATATCGTATAAATGTCAATAATGGAATAGAATCTTATAAGATCAACATAATGAATGACATAAATTCTAACTACATAATTTGTATATATATATATATATATATATATATATATATATATATATATATATATATATATATATATATATATATATATATATATATGTATATGTATATGTATATATACATATATATATATGTATATATGTATATACATATATATATGTATATATACATATACATATATATATATACACATATATATATATATATATATATATGTATGTATATATATATATACATACATATATATATATATGTGTATATATATATATGTATGTATATATATATATACATACATATATATATGTGTATATATATATATGTATGTATGTATATATATGTATGTATGTATGTATGTATGTGTAGACACTGAAATGTGGTCTAAGCCTACGATTTCAATTTCTTCATAATTCATATTGTCATGGTCATGATTGAATAATATTAATTATTTAATTATTCTCTAAAGTCTTTTATTCATCTATTAATTAAATAAATTTTAATTATTTAATTGATTCATTCTAACATTTATCCTTCTATTCATTAAATAAACTTAATTATTTAATTAATTCACATTATCTTTGATCTATCCTGATTAATTAAATAAATGTTCTTTATTTAATTACGTCACTAATTAACTCTATCCTCCTTAAATTAAATAAATTCTTATTTAATTTATCTTTATCATATTTTCAACTATAATTAAATAAATACTTTAGTTATTTAATTATTCATTTAGCCTTTTATTTACTCAATTAAATAAATCTTATTTATTTAATTAATCCCTAAATGTCAAATGTTGAATTAAATAATCATTTAATTCATATAAAAGTCTATTTTTAACACATTCCTCTATATTTAGATAAATGTTTAAGTTATTTAAGTATCCAGTTCCACTTGACTCGAGATCTATTTAAATCAGTCAGTTATCTTTTGATTTAATGTCTGAGTGTCTTTTGCAAATAAATTCTTTGTCATAACTAGTTAGTTATCTACTTCTAACTCTTATGCATGTACACATTTATTAATTAAATATCTTTATTTAATTAATTAATTTATGTGTGCATTTGAATAGAACGTTTTCTTTATTCTATCTTTATCTTTGTCATGCAAACATTATTCTACTAATTTTCAAATACTTTCAACTAGAGATTAAATCATTATTTAATCTTGATCTTTATTCTTAGGTTTTATCACTCAAGTCAGTACTAACAGTTATCTCAATGCATGTCGGATCTTTTAATCTGAATCATCTGTCTATCTTTCAATCTTGGCCTCTCATTCGAATGATCGATTTTCTATAAATTTACCTAACTCTCATCATTTTAACTCCTCCCAAAATTGTATGACTTTTGGAGCACTTTTTAATCTTTGATTTTTTGCTATAATCACATACATCAAGGCTATACTTGAACACATAATAAAAATCTGAGGGAAAGAATACCGTCATGGCGAAATGGAGGACAATCGAGGTCATTCATGGAAGGATGTAGATACTAGGTGAGATCGCTCTTTGTTTATGTTTATGCTTTCTTTGTACTTTGTTGTTCAACTTTAGATTACATTAGAGTTTTATTGCTATTGTTATTGCATTAATATTTCATTGTTTTAATGATGTTACATTAGTGAACCTGACATGCAAACACATTCTTCACAAATCCGTAGATGTTTTATTCATTTTTTGTAGTATCGTATGACCCGATACATCTGACAGACAAAACGACACAACTGATATTACGAACCACATCTGATGACTATAGCGACACATCTAACAAAATTTGGCACATCTATTGCTTTTTGTGATGCAATTGACTAGTAAAAATCCATGAAACATCTGCCGCTCTGAATGACACATTTGACTAGTGAAATTTCTAGGTTTAATTTCTGATTTTTAGTTTGTCATTGTGTTTATATTTTTTTAGCTAATTTTTTGTTTGCAGTGTGTGTTTTAAGGAGTTAACATAGTGTTTGTAAGATGTAGCGTAGAAGACAAGTTTTTGAAACCTTTTTGTAGGACGATCATCGAAGATAAATTCAAAACTACTGATGAATTGTTTTGCAAGATGCATGTCAAAGACTATTTTGAAACAAACTGTTTGGTAGATTAGAAAATTATCATTTGGGTTTAAAATTTGCTACTTTTTACTATGTTTGGTGTGAAAGCATGCTTTGTTATTACCCCATGATTCAGTATATAGAAGTATCCTCTCCCCTTGCGCATTCATGCGATCCTGGGTGCAAGAGAACCTGTTACTGACTCTAGAAATTGGGTTTGTCTTGGTGGGAAAAAGTATGCACCCCAAGACAACTTAGACTGGTAACACGCTGAACCCGAGTGGCTTCCAGCTTGTATATAAAAGTGGGTACTTGAGGAAAGTTCACGTATCATGAGTATTGTTTTGATAAGAAGGGAATCAATGGTCTCTTGCCGCATGGATGATACCACACGAACAAAATGCCCATACTAAACACCCTTTTTTTTAGTAAGCCAAAAACCCTCTATTTGTTGGTGCAATAGGTCGGACCTATGAAGCCATCTCATGTTCTTATAGTTCATAATAGAGATGACAAGTATGCCATGGGAGTTTCATGGGTACTATAGCTCGGTTGCCCTAAATGAAGTTTTGAGCCATGGAGGGGAGCCAGTGGGGTCAAGCTACTAGTCATCCACTTTAAATAAGTGTAGAGCTTGGGGGGTATGTGCAGGATCATGATGGGCCAAAAAGTGGCAATATGATGGGTATGTCGCTAACGACTTTTTTTTAACCCAAAATTGATGAAACGAAAAGGGTTTTTAAAGGATATTCTCAACTTTCCACCAATATAAATTATGTTTTACTTTGAATTTAATAAATAATTATTATTCATTTTCTATTCAAATTATGACTAAAGTCTCGATTGATAGATTGATTGAAAAACATCTATAACTTTCAAATGGTATTACATTTTTTGAATCCAAAACATGTGTCACATTCTATGCTTCACATACAATAGTATTAAAAAAAGAAAAAAAAAATTTCATGAAGTTTTGACCAAGTTAAGGTGGTCAGACATATGAGTTTTTTATATTTTTTAAAATTTGTAATAAAAAATTCATAATTAATTATTTACCTGGAAAAAAATTACAAGCAAATATGCATCACATCGGGACATGAGTCCTCTACTTATATCTAAAATATTATAAAAAATATTATCATTTTATTGTGGTTAGGGTGGTCAGACAGACACCTACTTCTTTTTTTTCCCTGAAATTTAAGTACTACTGCATTGAAATTTCAAATTTTCACCAAATAGATTTTTTTAATTTTAAAAAAAACCTAGTAGTTTAGAAAATATATTAAATTTTTTATAGATTATATTCTTACATATTTTTAAAATAATATAGATAACTTATTCAAATATTTATGTCAAGTTGCCTAACTCTGATTTTTCTGAATTTTTTGCCACTTAAGGGCCTGTTTTTTCCTTGATGATCCTGCACATACCCTGGGGTAAAACCCAAGTGAGAACTCAACAAGTATTGTCTTTCATTGCCTTAGGATTGTACTAATTTTTTGGAAATACACATGTTCATGATTATCAAACTAAAAATACATTATCTTCTAATTGTCTTTGCTTGTAAAAACTTGATCATGAGATAGAGTCAGTTTAAACTATCATTTATTGGAAAAATGCAACAGTTCATCAAAAGATTGCAACTATCAATAGAGTCACAATTGTTCACTAGAAAAACACATCTATTAGGTATAGTCGTATCTGTATACTAGTCTATCACATCTATCAAAATTGAGTCAAATCTATCGTTTATAAACAATTGAGTCGCATTTGCATGTCATTGACTTGCATCTATTACTACATGTATCGCATCTATCAGACACTGAGTCCAATTTGCATGTCCCATAATTTGAGTCACATCTGTTTAATCTTAAGTCACATCTGCCAGACTAGCTTGCATCTGCTTAGTAGAAAACTACATCTGATATCTCAGTCATGTCTGTCATTACCTCTGTTACTGGAAAACCCACAAATTATACCTTCCATGGCGCATCTGAATAGGTGAGCCACATCTGTAGTCTAGAATGATGCATATGCCCATGTCATAGAACCAACCTACTATTACCAATACATAGTTAGAGTCTTGAAAACTGCATTTGGTTAGTCTTGAGTCACATTTGATACCCTGAGTCACATCTACTGTAAAAAAAACTAAATGTGTTTGATACCTAAAACTAAATATATCACTAAACCACAACTAAGAAAGAAAAGCATTAACTGTTAAATTTTGCAACGCATTTGCTTGAGTATCAAAAAACTAGAGTTTACTATCATAGACTGAGAACAAACAATCAACCAGTATCTAACTTATCCTTTTTCACTGACTCTTGGATAGAAACTAGAAAGTTTGCTCAAAATTTTTACATTTACATCATTTAGGAATCATTTGGTCTTAGTGATAGGTACCCTAGTTGTAGATCTTACTTTCATCTTAGGAGTCTTTATTTCCTTTAGAGAGATCATCTTTTGCAGATTTTAGGATAGGAACCTTTCATGCTTTGGATGAACCCTTGATTCAACAAATGTTGTCATTGAACCTAGTCATCATATCTTTTGTCCTACACATGAGTCCTTCCATCTCATCAGTCTAAATTGGGAGCTCGCCTTATCTTTTAGTCCTATTCTTATGAAGGTTCCTTGTCAAAACTAAATTGAAACCTGGGTTACACTTTAGCTGATAGATAACCTCTTTTAGAATCTTCCAAATTGATCACTTAGACCTTTGCATATTTAGATACTATCATCCTAGAATAGAATCATTTTAGACATACCTTATTTGTAGAAAAAATACCAAAAAAATAGCTGCATACATTCATCCTTTATATTCAAAAAATCCCAAAAAAATAGATTAGACTCATAATAATCCATAGACTTAGCTTTTGCATCACTTGCACTTTGAACTTATATTACATGGTTAAAACAAGATCGAAAAGGAAAGAAAGAGAAAATATCCAGTTGATCTAAACGATTTCATCAATTTGTTCTTAAACCCCTTTTCAGGGACATCTTCATCCAGGCCTCACAAGACTTTGTTAGAAAAATTTGTTACTAGAGACGCACAAGGACACATTGTAGTGGAAGACATAGATGCTACTGCACAAGACCCTAAGTTTGCTTCCTTTGTAGATGACTATCTAGTAAATGATCCTCAATGATACTTAGCCAAATTACTAGCAGAAGGTTCCAAAATACCTCCTGGCTTTGCTATTCGTACCCTACAAACTTCATCTACCTAGCGAACAAACACCACTACCACTAGTACTACTATACCTCAAGTGACTACTGCTATACTATCTAGAGGACCTACAAAGAGTGCCTCAACGATACACACATCTCCATTTGGTATGCCTACCTCAACACAGCTGCTAAATTTCACCATAGGGGCATCATCGTCCAATCCCTATGGTCCTCTTGGTGGGAACACAAATCTAGAACATCAACTCCTATACCAAGTGTCAATGTCACTAGCACTATTCCACAAACAACAGCTATACCTAGTGTTCATTTTGCTAGTAATATACCACAAATTGGGGTTTCACAAATAGGAGGCATACCCTCTTTCCAATATGGAAACTGACCCATCACTTCACAGATTCTGAGTCAAAATCCATTTTCACATATTCCAAGTCAAAATCCATTTTCACTGATTCTGAATCAAAATCCATTTTCACAAACTCCACGTATCAAAATCCATTTACACAAACCCCAAATCAAAATAAATTTTCACAAATTTTGAATCAAAACCCATTTACTAACATTCCAAATCAAAATCCACTTTGCATACCAGCATTTAATCAAAACCCATCACAATACATTGGATTTCAAAACATGTACATAGACCCAAACAATCCAACTAACACATCATTGACTCAAGTTAACGTCCTACAAACACAAATGCATGCACTTCAAACATAGATGGATAACATGGTAGTGTCAACCAAGAAAACATTTTCAGCAAAGGATTTATGCCCATTTCCCTTCAATAAATCATTGTACATGACACCTTTCCCTCATGGATATGTCATACCAAATTTTCCCAAGTACAATGGAAAGCGAAATCCAGTCAAACACATAATGGAATTTTCTACAATGTGCATAGATGTCTCCTACGACCCCACCTATCTTATGAGACTCTTTCCAAGAAGTCTTGTTGGAATTGCACTAGAGTGGTTTTCAGGTCTTCACCATGGCATAAAATCATGGGGTGAACTGGCTGAGAAATTCATTGAACAATTCTCCTTTAACATAGACCATGAGATTAACATAGCGACCTTGTGTCATACTACACAAGATGGAGAAAATTTTATTGCCTTCTTCTATAGGTGGAGAATTATAGCTAGTCGATTTCCTTTAACATAGACCATGAGATTAACATAGCGACCTTGTGTCATACTACACAAGATGGAGAAAATGTTATTTCCTTCTTCTAGAGGTGGAGAATTATAGCTAGTTGATGTCCTGTCAAGATACTTGAGAAACAAAAGGTCACTATGTTCCAAGAAAACCTCAACCCAAAATTGAGAAGTGACTTAAGGGTAAATTGTTGCACATCCTTTACAGAACTAGTGAAAAAGGGGCTCATACTAGAAAAATATCTCATTAACAAAGAAGAAATTAAGACACAGACACCCAGCAAAATTCCAAATGTGCAGAACACACCCAATGATAGAAACAAGTTTTGGTCTCAAAATAAGAATGTTACCAATGATGGGGTAGTTGATGAAAATAATTTACAAGTAGGACTGATCATCACACTGAGAGGAAATTCCCCCTCTACCAACACACTTAACACTATTAACCAAACCCCCAACACTACCCACAACAATAGAGACGGTTTTTGAAACATGAGTTCACTCCCCTTAGGGAACCCATCGAGTCAGTCTTCAAACAACTTTTGCAACACAATCTTATGCAACTTCAAGAGCCAAGACAATACGATCCATGGAAATTCAAACCATCTTGGTGGTATGATAATGCCTTTTGTGATTTCCATCGGACCAAAGGACATAGCCTACAAAATTGTTGTCAACTGAAAAACGTCATACAAGACTTTGTCAACAATAGAACTATTGAAGTTAGTGGACATAAACTTACATCTTTGAACACTGATCACAAGGTCTTTTTGGATCCATTACATGACCATGAAAAAGGAAATGTTCCCATTTTGAGTAAAAAGACCAATACTTTAGCTAACTATGCTAATGTTAAGCATGATTATAGTGGAAAAATTATAAATCACCTTCGAGCCACTAATGATCAGGTCAATACCATCTCCATAAATAAAACTTCTGAGTGTACTATTAACACTTGTCGGACCAAGATCACCATCCAAAGCTCTCCATCAAATAAGATACCACATACTTCCAAGCCATAGTATAACTTAGTTGATCAATTGGGGAAGACCCCAACCCAAATTTCCATCTTGGAATTGTTGTGTATCTCCCCTAAACATCGATCCATTTTAGATAAGGCTTTACAAAGCATCACTATTCCTAATGATCTTGATGTCAATCGTTTCAAAGAAATGGTGGGAAACTTGACCAATAATCATCATGCCACATTCTCTGAACAAGACCATGCAACTAGGAATACAAATCATAATGACCCGTTACATTTGGAATTACTTGTGGACAAAACCAAAGTTAGAGGAGTTCTCATAGATGAGGAGCAAGGTTAAATATTTTCACTTTACAATTGATTAAGGCACTGGGTTTCTAGGAAGCATGTGTAGACACAACCAAAAGAATTTTCATTAAGGCTTATGATGATGAAGAATGCAAATCAAAGGGGGTGGTAACACTTCCTATCAGAATTGGTCCTGTAGTTATGGAGACAAAATTCTAAATCTTGGATCTCATCCTTCCATACAACCTTATGTTGGGTAGACCATGGATTCATTCCATGAAGGCATTCCCTTCCACATATCATCAATGTATCAAATTTCCCTACAATGGCACTGAAATAATGTTCAATAGATGGTGACCCAGATCCATTCCAATATTATACCAATCTATGAGAGACACCTCAGCACCAAGTTCTTGTAAACCAAGAATCCTCATCATCCAATTCATCTCATTATGTCAATCCATCCACTCTCACTAGAACACCCACTTCACCTTCATTACTTTCTACTCCTAAGGTTGAGATCCAAGACAAGGGTTGTGGAGAATATCACATGAAGACATCTTATTGTGTTAGCCATCTAATTCCTCCTAAATCATATGGTTTACCTACAACAGATAAGAGACAATCAGTGGTCACCATACACATTCCTCCCTCAACAACCTTTACAAAATGGGGAGAATTAAGCAAAGAAGCCATACACACATAAGATGTGACCTTCTGGTTGTAGAGAGAGGACCATGAAGAACCTCCCTCACTTGCTCACATTCCTACAAATCAATATGGAAAAGGTTTCACAATCATGCAAAGTAAGGGATATAATGGACATAGTGGCTTATGCTTACATCAAGCTAGGAGGATTGAACCAATCATTGTTTCTAAGTGGCCGAAAGGCTTAGGGCTTGGGTTTAAACCAATTTAGATTGGCGTTCCTAGTACCACATCACCTTTACCAGAGGAAGTAAGTGCTTCAAAAGTTATTGAGACATTTGACCAACCATTTGACCAACCCTACTATGATTCCAATTACTCAAATGAATATGAGTGGGATTCCCTATCCTCCACCTCTTCCATGGACCTTGATAATTTATTTGGAGAACTTGAATTAATGTTGAAATCCTCCCCAAATCCATTAAATTCCTATCCACCCAATAATTTGACAAAAGAGGAATGGTTTAAACATTACTACTAGGAATCTCTTGATCCTACCTCTTGGGAGCCTCACAAATCTATTTCAGATAACCAAACCTTGGAATTAGGCCCACCTCAAAATCCACCTAGATCCAAGCAAAAGAGAAAAGAGGACTTGGTACAAAAATTTTGTGACTATATGAACAACTTAGTTTTTACCTTGACCCCATTAAACTTTGACAACTCCGATGATGACATGCCATTAGTCTATCCCTAGCTCATTGATTGGGACAAACAAGACACACCCATCTTAGAAAATTTTGAGAACGACAAACCAATTGTTGAGTTCCTAGGATTACAAGAAGGAATACCTAGTGGTGATCACAAGGCTAGATTTACCATTGACTTGGACAACAAGGAATATTTTGGGGAATATGTGCAACCCTTCAGTCACAAAAATAAGAAAAAGAATGAAAAAGTTAAAAATGATGAGTCTCAAGGTAAAAACTGAAAGGTTCCTTTAGACAATCAAAAAGCAAAAAATAAGGATGCATCTGAAGGCAAAAACCTCTTTGAGGCACCTAAGGATGGAGGTTTGAACATTCTCCCTATTGCATAGGAAAAGTCACCCATACTAGTTGAAGAATTAGTGGAATTCAACATAGGCACAAAAGAGAATCCCCGACTGGTATATTTTGTAGCATCATTGACAAAAGAGAGCAGCCAGAATTCCACAACTTTTTTACACAAAGATAGATTAATTTTGCTTGGTCATATGCAGGCATGCCTGGGTTGGATCTTGAACTTGTAATACATCATTTTCCCTTACAACAAGATGTAAAACTAGTGAAACAAATTGAGGAAAATGCATCCACAAAATGCTTTACTAGTGAAGGTTGAGTTGAAGAAACTATTAGATGTTGGCTTCATTAGATCAATTGACTATGCAGATTGGATTTCCAATCTTGTACCAGTCACCAAACCAACAGGGGGCATCCACATTTGCACAGATTTCAGAGATATAAATAAAGCCTATCCTAAGGATGACTTTCCTTTGCCGAACATGGACATGATAGTAGAAATCACCGCAGGATATTTTTAGGATATAATCAAATCATAATTTCAACTGAAGACCAACCTAAGACAGCTTTCACATGTCCATGGGGAATGTATTGTTGGAATGGCATGCCTTTCAGACTCAAAAACACTAGAGAAACCTATTAGTGTTCCATGACCACTATTTTTCATGACCTTATACACACTCTTATGGAGGATTATGTCGATGACCTTATTGCTAAATTTTTGATAAGGGATGATAATTTATAGGTCTTAGACAAGATATTTCAAAGGACAGAAGAGTATAAAGTGAGACTAAATCTAAAGAAATGTGTGTTTGGAGTGAAATCAAGAAAGCTTTTGGGTTATATCATTTCTAGAAGAGGCATTGAAGTGGATCTGGCCAAGGTAAAAGCAATCATAGATCTTCCTCCACCAGCTAATCCTAGTCAACTAAGGACATTACAAGGGAGACTACAATCCATCAGAAGATTCATAGTGTAGTTAGCAAATAAGACACATCCATTTCAACATTTAATTAGAAAAGGAATACCCTTCTTTTGGACAGGTAAGTGTCAGGAAGCTTTTCAACTGATTAAGGATTATCTATTCACACCACCAGTCTTAATGCCACCTATTGAGGGATGACCATTGATTCTCTATATTTTAGCAACTTATTCATCACTTGAAGCATTGCTTGCATAGAATGACAATGAAGGTCATGAAAGGAAGTATACTATATCAATCAGACTTTGGTAAGTTATGAGCTTAATT
Source organism: Sequoia sempervirens (assembly GCA_007258455.2). NCBI lineage: Eukaryota > Viridiplantae > Streptophyta > Pinopsida > Cupressales > Cupressaceae > Sequoia > Sequoia sempervirens. The sequence goes on along the minus strand of VDFB02102398.1, from coordinate 36,419 downwards.
ATAGTACCATTGAATGTGTTTGTCTTGTAGTAGTATTTTCTACTCAAAAACTAAGGAACTATATGCTAAACAATCAAACAATGTTGGTTGCCAAGATAGATCCTTTAAAATATCTTCTAAGCAAAGCAACATTAACAGGGGGACTTTCCAAATGGGCAATGATACTTACTGAGTATGACATCTTGTACATAGAGAGAAAAGCTATCAAGGGAAAAGTAATTGTTGATTAGTTGGTTGATGCACCGATACAAACAGATCACCCTTTAGTTGCAGATTTTCCTAATGAGTTTATATTCACCATTGACACAAACACAACATGGAAATTATACTTTGACAAGTCCCATACAAATCATGGCTTTAGGGCTGTTATACTGTTTATCACACCACAGGGTGATTCTATCCCTAAGTCATTCAAGATTTCCTTTCCATGTACCAACAACATAGAAAAATATGAGGCTCTTGTGATAGGATTATGTATGGTAGTCAAATGGAAGATCAAGAACCTACAAGTTTATGGTGATTCTCAACTGGTAATCCAATAGGTAAATGATGATTATGAGACTAAGGATGAAAAGCTTGCTCCCTACAAATGCATGGAAAATAGTTTTAAGGAGTACTTTGATAAGGTGGACTTTCATCAAATACCTCATGTTCTAAACAAGGCAGTAGATTCCATGGCTACTATTGCTTCACTCCTAGACATACCGAGCAACGTGCCTAAGTTTGAGTTTTTGGTAGAACAGCTTTTGGTCCCTTCCTATGACATCCTAGATTCAGAGATGGTAAGTGATATTGTTGGTCCTGATTCCCCATGGTATAAAGGTATCTATAACTACCTCCATGCCGAAATCATACCCCTTGACCTTTCCAACAACTAACGTAGGACATTCCTTAGCAAGTCAGCCAAGTACACCATCATCGGAGACACCCTTTATAGATGCTCCTTAGACAATACCCTATTGAGATGTCTCGATAATGATGAATCACAAGAAACCTTACATGGGGTACATGAGGGTATATGTGGATCCCATTCTAGCAGCCCTACTTTAGCTAAGAATATTATGAGATTGGGTTACCATTGGCCTACCATGGAAAAGGATGCATACATCTTTGTCAAGAAATTCCGCCAATGTCAAGTACACAGATATTTGATACATGCACCAGGGTAGGAGCTCCATCCCATAATGTCATCATGGACCTTTGCCCAATGGGGACTCGATCTCATAGGTAAGATACATCCCACATCATCCAATAGCCATAAGTTCATCATTACTACCACTAAGTATTTTACCAAGTGGATTGAGGCTATTCCCATGACCTACATCACTGTCACATAGATCTCTAAGTTTATCTTGAACTATATCATCTATCGGTATTGTGTTCCTCAATCCATTATCATAGATAATGGTCGTCCATTCAAAAAACAAGAAGCCCATCATCTCTGTGAAGAGTTCCACATTCACCACCATTTTTCCACCCCATATTACCCACAAGGTAACATCCAAGCTGAGGCATGTAATAAAACTATCATCAGAATCCTCAAAAAGATTGTCAATGATGCTGGTCAGGATTGGCATTTACAGCTTAATCTAGCCTTGTGGGCTTATCACACAAGAATTTGTACTCCCACTGGCGCCACTCCATATTCCTTAGTATTTTTCTCCAAATCAATTTTTCCTATTGATGTCGAGATTCCTTCCCTGAGGGTATCCTTGAAAGGGCATATTGATGATGAAGAGTACCGAGTTTCAAGACTACATGAGCTAGAATTTCTAGATGAATGAAGACAAAAGGCACTAGATCATATTCAAGCATATCAGAATCATCTTCATCACAACTACAATAGGAAGGTCTTGAATAGAAACTTTGACATTGGTGATCTGGTCTTAATGGAGAATCCCAAGAATCAAGTTGAAAGAGAAAAACCAAGAAAGTTTAAACCTAACTGGTTAGGGCCCTACATTATCACAGAAGCCTTTGGATTAGGAGCATATCAACTCTCTACTCCTAAAGGAGAACCATTGTCAGCACCTATCAATAGTCTTCATCTGAAGAAGTTCTACGCATAGCTTTTGAGAGACTTGTCTTAATTATCAAAAATACAAAAAATAAAAAAAATAAAAAAAATAATTACCTAGGTGGAAATGTAGCAAATAGGCATCTTGGTAACATTAACAAAAAATAAAAAAAATCAAGAAAATAGTAAAGGGAAATAAGTCATCCAATAGTGAAAACCACTTCGGTGGTGCTTTGGATAAGTACCATGGTGAAAACCTGGCAAATAGGCACCATGTGTAGTTGACTCTACTCCTTTGTCTATCATTATTCTAATCTGACTTACCTATACATACTATTTATCCTTGTACATATCACCTATCTTTTCCATCCATCCCTTGTACATACCTTTCATAATAAAATGGTTGTCTTTTCCATAACTTGGAATGATTGACATCGAGTCCATTTCATATCCCCCATCACATCCTATTCATAATCAATTAATTTTATAGTCAACTGGGGAAAGCACTTGACTTGCATCATATTGGTTCTTACATTGGCTATCCTGAAGCTGTAAAACCATCAAAAATCCAAAAAACATTACAAAATGTCTTTAAAAAGTCCAAAACATCAAAAAACTTCAAAAAGACAAAAAAAAAAAGAAAAACATGTCAAAAATCCAAAAATAGAGTTAGGGTCAGTTGCACTTGTCAGTCTTTGTCATTTGTTGAACTATGTTGCCTCTGTGACTGGACATAGGCAAGGCCATCTATCGATGTGCCCCCGAGGCATTAGGTCAATCTTTTTAGGTTTGTTTGTATAAGATCATGATTCAATCCATTTTTCTATAAGAAAAGGCCATTGGTCATGTCAAACTACAAGGTCTATGTGTTTATAACATAGGAAAGGCCATCAATCGATGAGCCCCCGAGGCTGCACTAGGTCAGTCCATTAGGGCTCATCACATGCACTACCACACACATTAGATATCTTCATACAAATCAAACTTTGTATAGTCAATCTTTTTAGTCAATCTCTAGTTGAACTACGAGGTCTCTACATGTATAACATAGGAAAGGCCATCAATCAATGAGCCCCCAAGGCTGCACTAGGTCAGTCCTTTAGGGTTTTTCATCACACATAGTCAATTCTCAGCACATCATATCAAGTCATGCATCAACAAGATGACAAAGTCAACAATCTCATCAATTCAAATCAAACAAAGTGCCAAAGCAACAAACAAAAAATATCAACTTATGTCTACTATAGGATGTGTCCTTCCTTAAAAAAAACATCATCAAAAAAATCAAACCTAATGTCTTATACAAGATGAGTCCTTCCTGGATACATACATTGTCAAAAAAATCAGCATGACCTTACACAAGTTATTGCATCAATGACATCAAACTCAATGTCTTATATGATACATGTCTTTTTGTAACCAGGATTTTATAATTCCTTATACAAATATTCATAACATCGAAACCAAACTCAATGTCTTATCCGATATGTGTTTCTCCTGAAATCAGGCTCTATCAATCAATCCTCTTATCAATCAAAACAATCAAACAAATAGATCAAGTTTTGGAAAATATTTTACTGGCTTTGACTTTGTGCCTTATTTATCTCATCATTTCATTTGACTTTATGATTGGAATCCTATTACTAGCTTTCTCAAGGATGTCCCATGAAGGATTTAGAGAAGCAACAATGTATTAGTATTATGTTTTCTTTGACTATTGTTTGTCGACTATCTTTTAACTATTCATTTTGAGTTATGTTACTAGTTTCCTCAAGGATTTCCCATGAAGTATTTAGAGGAGAGATGACGTCTTATGACCCATCTTTTATTTTTTTTTTGTTTGCTGTTGTGGTTTGTCTTGACAAAAAGACTGGGGCAACTGTGCCCTTAGTATGAGTTAAGACAATCCTTGTCTACCATTGTCTGTTGTTAGTAGGTGGATGACCTTGCACACCTTGATCTATGTCATATCATGGTGTTTTCCTCCATTTGTATTAGTTACCACCCAATGATGATAAAGTGAAAATCCTTTTGTGATTCAGAAAAATATCAAAGATTGCTAATACTAACAACCATGTCTTTTATTATTCATCTTCTTTCCGCGCTAACATTTCTTATTTCTTGCATTATGACAAGGACCTGTGATACACAAAAATATAAAGCATCCTTCATATGCATTCATGTTAGAAACATCATGTAAAAGTCATACATCATAAATCATACATATCTCTTGCATTACAAAACGCAAAAACATAGGCATCTATCATATCTAGGAAATCATGGCATAATAGGCATTCATTATCATAGATTACATAACAAAAAAAATACATGTACATAATAAGTTTAAATATATGCATCACATTACATCTATCATCATCAAACATATAGCATCACATGTAGATATCATTGTATATATAAACATCACATTGCATCTCATTATCATAAATTGCATACATAACATCAATCAATATCATCGAAAGTAAATGCATACATCATCATATAGAATAAAAATCACATCATAGGCTTCATAAACACATCATGAGGTAGATATGATCATACATAACATAGACATATCATATAGAACACGTACATCAATAAAAGACTACATAGAACTACATATCATTAGAATAGCCATCAAAATCACACACACATATATATATATATATATATCGCTCAAAAAAGTGTCACATCACAATGTCATAATGTATCAATAAATATGAAACCCATAGGCTTTGTGATCAGAATACAATGTCTCAAATAAATATCAATACATGTCCCTATCTGGAACTCCCACTGCTGCCATGTGGACAATGTGAAGACGACTGATGGTGGGATCTTGATGATCTTTGTGTAGAAGGAGGCCTATCATATGGTCCTAATCTATGAGGTTCATCGACCCCCTCTGTACGCATTTTCCTACTTTGTGCATGTGAATATCTAGGAGCCTATCTCTTAAGAGGTACCTCCTCATATAGGTTCCTGTAATATATCTCCCTATCACTAGATCTAGCCAACTCTCGTGCAAAAGTTGTCGACGGCCCACTGCAAAGAGCTGTAATCTGTGTGAACCTTTGCCCAGTCTCCAGTATCTAAGTTATGGTCTGAGCTCTATCCATATATGTTTTTTCTCTCCATCACAACTGAATCTCACTCTACCATCAATGCTCTCATCTACTCCTCTAGAGATGCTACTTGGGCTGTAAATTTGCAATCTCCTAATCAACAAGACCTGTATCATCTTATCGTGGCCGCTCTCTCCCATCATCCTTCCAATCCTCCACAATCCTGTCTTGGAGCTCCCACTCCTAGTCATCCATATCCTCCTCATCATCATCATCTTGGTAGCCGATGAGCAGACCAAGAGCATCCATCTCCACCTCCTCCCTCACCACCTCCTCCTCTGCATGCTCCTTTGGAATGTTCTCCTCTGCTACATTCTCCTCGCCACCAACCCCGAGCATGGGAACATCATCTCCCTCTCTCTCCTCCTTGCAAACAAGTGACAAATGTGGACCTCGTCCCCTACGACCACATCTCCCCCTAACACCACCCCTCTGACCTCCACCTCCATCTCCCCCATCACCCCTACCACCACCCCTCCAACATCTACCTCTCCCACGTCTGGCTCGAGGTCCTATCCTACGCCTCTCTATAGGGGAATCCTAGTCTAGAACTATGAAGGGAACTAGCCTATGATTGGCCCACCAAGTATCATATGCCACCGTGGTACCTGGATCCGCTACTTCGGCTCTCCACCCCCACTGTACTAGATGTAATGTATCAATGTCTGCCTCTAATATAGCAAACAAAATCTCTGCTCCCCATAGAGTCACCTCTCTCAATGATCTAGCATACTCTCCTTGACCTCGAGGCTCATCCTAAACTTCTCCAACCTGTCTCAGGACCTGGTTTGGAAAATGCCTCTCAATGATGTGTACATGTGATACTTCTCATAAAATCAAATACCGTGTCCAACAGTATGTCAAATGCATGTCCTCATCTAGCCACTGTGGGCAATCCATGTAACATCTCCAAATAAGCTGAACCATCATGTCGATGGCATTTCTATAGTAACTAGTATCACCAACATGTTTCTATGTGTTTTCCCCCGCATAATAGAAGGCATAAGGTGATTCCTACTATAGCTCTTCTATGATAGGTAGATAGAAAATGGTTGTGTTCCCACACCCATACCATCAAGAGCGTGGTACCACAACTCATGGATTGTGCCTCTCTATAGGAAATATCATGCAAATGGAAGTACAACATGGCTAACGAACATGGGCCATAGGCATATACTACTCGTCTCTCTAGCATACCTACAAGCATCTCCCCCCATCCCATAGAAAATCCATGACCTTGACAATTAGGAAGAACTACCCCACCAATCAATGTACATAATGGACAATCTATCCTATCATATCTCTCTACTAGAACATGCCATCTAATCTCATAGTGGTCTATCCCTAACTATCTAATATCCTCATGGGGATAGTATCTACACATCTTTGCAAATCCCCTTTGTGTATCATACATCACTCTGGCTCCTCTAATCGATAGCCTCAATATCCTATATACATCCTCTAACATCACCGTCACCTCACTAGTAGGTAGATGAAATGATGATGTCTCTGAGTTCCATCACTCGCCCAAGGCAGTTAATAGACCTTGATTTTCCCAAATAGTGGGAATGAATATCACATGGTGCAGACCCAAGTGCCACAAAAAACCGTTTCTCTTGCTCCGCAGTCAATCACGGAAGCCAAAGGTCAATAGTCTCAACTCTTTGGTATATATCAGATACAATACAACCTACGATGGAATTATGCATGCCTCATGTTAGAATCAATAACCTATCCTAGTCCAAAATTCCAAAATTCTCTGCCATTCAAATGCATCATTTCAGTTTCAAATGGTTTGCAAAACCAAATGCGTCATTTTAATTTGCAAATGCATTACAGGTATATATATGCATCATCCTAATATGCAAATGTGTCTTACAAATGCAAATGCATATCAATGCAATGATGCACAATCAACATACCATACAACATGCAAATGCGTCTAAGAAAGCAAATGCATTTCAAAATCCTATATGTGCTTCTATAAACTACAAATGTGATGCATAAGTACACATGCATTGAAACAAAAAACAAATGTGTTAAACTATGATAAACATGATGCTATCCTCCTACGTGAAATTGCATATAAATTGTTCTACATACACATCCGTCGAAAACACATGAATATGGGTATGTGAAGGATCATCATGGAAAAACAAGCCCTTAAGTGGTAAAAAATTCAGAAAAATCAGAGTTAGGAAACTTGACATAAAAATTTAAATAATTTATCTATATTATTTCAAAATATGTACTTAAGAATATAATCTATAGAAAATTGAATGTAGTTTCTAAACTACTAGGTTTTTTTATTAAAGAAAAATCTATTTGGTGAAGATTTGAAATTTCAATGCAGTAGTACTTAAATTTCAGGGAAAAAATAAGTAGGTGTCTATCTAACCACCCTAACCACAATAAAATGATAATATTTTTTTTATAAGACTTTAGATATAAGTAGAGGACTCATGTCCCGATGTGATACATATTTTTTTATAATTTTTTTCCAAGTAAATAATTAATTATGAGTTTTTTATTACAAATTTTAAAAATATAAAAAATCGTATGTCTGACCACCTTAACTTGGTCAAAAATTCATCAAATTCAATTTTTCTTTTTTAATCCTATAGTATACGAAATATAAAATGTGACACATGTTTTGGATTCAAAAAATGTGATACCATTTGAAAGATATAGATGTTTTTCTATTAGCCTATCAATCGGAACTTTAGTCATATTTCAAATAGAAAATGAATAATAATTACTTATTAAATTCAAAGTAAAGCATAATTTATATCGGGGGAAAGCTGAGAATCTCCTTTAAAAACCCTTTTTGTTTCATCAATTTTGGGTAAAAAAAATTCCTCAGCCACATACCCATCATATTGCCACTTTTTGGCCCATCATGATCTTGCACATACCCATATGCGGTGCAACATAAAAGTGACACGTGAAAAAACATTGAAACAAATGCCTAGGAAAGGGTGAAAAGCAAATTTTCAAATAGCAATTTCCAACTACATACCAGGGGGGCTGTGTCTGCAAGTCATTTGAAGGTCTAGATGCGATAACCACAATGTTGTGAGTGTGGAACTAGAGACATGGTTGCTAGAATATCAAAGAAAAAATCTCAAATTTCTAAACATGGAGGGTGAAAATGAATTGGATTTTCACCCCATTTCTATATATACCTAGGGTTTTGGGTGGTATTTCCTCCAACCTTGTCTATTGGTCACGTAAACTTCCAACTTCTACTGACTCGTACACATACTAGGTAACACCTCAAAACTCATTTTTGTCAACTCCACTGCATTTCTGGCTATCAAATTGACTAATTGGGATGATTTCCAATTTTTTTGAGATTTTTCAAAAATTTGTCAATTTTCCCAAGGGGGCATACCTTGACCTATTTAACACTGGGGCACAACTAGGGCATGTTTTTCATCAATTTTCTTTGACACAACACCAAAATGACATTGTATCAAAGAGGGGAAGAATGTAGGCATCGAAATGTGGTCTAAGCCTATGACTTCAATTTCTTCATAATTCATATTGTCATAGTCATGATTGAATAATGTTAATTATTTAATTATTCTCTAAAGTCCTTTATTCATCTATTAATTAAATAAACATTCTTTATTTAATTACATCACTAATTAACTCTATCCTCCGTAAATTAAATAAATTTTTATTTAATTTATCTTTATCATATTTTCAACTATAATTAAATAAATACTTTAATTATTTAATTATTCATTTAACCTTTTCTTTACTCAATTAAATAAATCTTATTAATTAATCCCGAAATGCTGAATGTTGAATTAAATAATCATTTAATTCATAAAAGTCTATTTTTAACACATTCCTCTATATTTAGATAAATGTTTAAGTTATCTAAGTATTCATTTCTACTTGACTCGAGATCTATTTAAATCAGTCAGTTATCTCCTAATTTAACATCTGAGTGTCTTTTGTAGATAAACTCTGTGTCATAACCAGTTAGTTATCTAGTTCTAACTCTTATGCATGTACACATTTATTAATTAAATATCTTTATTTAATTAATTAATTTATGCATGCATTTGAACAGATCATTTTCCTTATTCTATCTTTATCTTTGTCATGCAAACATTATTCTTCTAATTTTCGAATACTTTCAACTAGAGATTGAATCATTGTTTAATCTTGATCTTTATTCTTAGGTTTTATCACTCAGGTTAGTACTAATAGTTATCTCAATGCTTGTTGAATCTTTTAATCTAAATCATTTGTCTATCTTTCAATCTTGACGTCTCATTCAAATGATCAATTTTCTATAAATTGACCCGACTCTCATCATTTTAACTCCTCTCAAAATTGAATGACTTTTGGAGCAATTCTTAATCTTCGATATTTTTCTATAATCACATACATCAAGGATATACTTGCATGCATACTAAAAATTTGAGGGCAATAATACCATCACGACAAAATAAAGGACAATCGAGGTCATTCATGGAAGGATGTAGATATTGTGTGAGATCGTTCTTTGTTTATGTTTATGCTCTCTTTGTACTTTTTTGTTCAACTTTAGATTACATTAGAGTTTTATTGCTATTGTTATTACATTAATCTTTCATTTTTTTCATGATGTTATAGTATATATATATGTGTGCATATATATGTATATATGTATGTATCTATATGTATATGTATACATGCACACACACACACACACATATATACATACATATACATACATACATATATGCATACATACATACATATATACATACATACATACATACATACATATATATATACATACATATACAGATACATACACACATACATATATACATACATACATGTATACATATAGAGATATATATATACATATAGTTATACCTACATACATATATATATCTAATGATCCAGTTAGAATTTATCTCATTGATTAAGTTGATCTTCTAAGATTCAATTCCATTATTGAGATTTAGGGAGTCCCATTGTTGGGCCTCATACCATTATCTCAATATGACACCATTTATCCTACCAATGTGTTCTCATTCTTATGGATGTTACAATGAGACATATACCATACATTCATGAATTTTCTACCATAGAGGAGCACATCACCATTGTATTTCTCATGTTGGGTGAAACATTTTTTGATGTAGTTCAAAAACCAAGACCCTGAATCAGAGTGTTGATCTTTCTAGACACCACACCAATATCTTATATATTCAACTAAAAATAATACTCAAAGGGAATTAAACAAACCCAGAAAGTTTGAAAATGAAAATAATTAAACATACACATAAATGCATAAAAAACTATTGACATACCACTTTTCAAAAACTATTTTGAGTATACAAACATCTTCAAATTCCTCTGAAACCTTGTACATTAAGATTTCCCATCTTCATCTCTAAGAATACATGTGGGTAAAAATTTATCTACCAATAATACACTACTAAAAATCATCCAAAATCCTAGAAAAACCATCTATTAACACTAGATGCTTCAACCCCTTCTTGCAATTTTTTTTTAAATTCTCAACTACTTTTCAAATTTTTTTCTTTTATAGTTTGATATTAGAATTATCCTCTCCATTAAGTCTTTTTTTGCTGGCATCGGTTGTCATTGATGTCAAAAATTAGTGATTTTGTTGGCATTAGTTGTCATTGATGATGTGCTAATAGTGGAGTTTTATCATGTTCATGGGTGCTATCATAATAGTGGTTTACAATTCCTGAGAGGAATGAATTTTAGCTGAAATCACATATTTTTAAAAATATAATGATTTAAGCCTTAAAAGTTCCATTTTAAGGATTCCAATTGAAGAGGGTTTGATCAAACCACCTTAGATCAAACCCCCTTGGATAGAACCTTGCTAGTTTTAAACCATACCTATAAATGCGTCTCCTTTACACCTATCAAAATGCTAATAAAAATCACTTTTGATTTAGCTTTTGGGGGATCAAATGAATTCATTTAAAATTTATTTCAAAAGATTATGGTATTCCTTAGAACAAGCTATCCAATGAATATAATTTTAATATGTTTTGGTTTTGTTATGTATTTGTTTTTTAAGTTTTATTAAACATAGGGTTTTCATCGAAAATGAATTTCTTTGTTCTTCTACATGTGGAAAAATAGAATATTATCAAAAAAAAAATTGAAAAATATGAGTGCACCAGATATTGAAGTCCTTGATCCAACAAATAAAATAAAATAAAATTTTGACATATACAAAAAGATACGCGCTATAATGGTTCGCTTGTGTCTGAATTGTAATTCGTTTGATTTTGAAACTTGATTAAGGAAAAAATATTCAATAAAAACTATCTAACCAAGTGGAAGCTAGATATCAGAGTTACAAATCTAAATTTGAAAGAATTAGAATTTTATCCTTCATGGAAAAAAGTTATGCATTATACTGGCCACTTTTTAAAATATTGTTTTCTAAAAATCAATTTTGGGAGATGGAAAAGAAGTGCAATTTGATTCCAAAAATTTTGAAAAAAATATTTTTAGAATCTACAGACAAAATTTGATGAGGCTTTAGTTTGCACCATCTTCAAATTCCTCACATTTTAGCCGCTATAGGTGCCTGAATGTGAAGATTCAGTTAAAAATAATAATTTCAGTGTCTAGTTTGGCCAAAAATTGTAAACCACTATTATGGGATCACCCTCATGGTTGGATATTGTCATGCCTTGTTTCATGAAAAGTAAAGATGAATTAAGTATGGTTGTTGTCAAAAGAGATGATATCATGATGATACACTAAGATGAGGATTAGAAGTAATGTTGATGGTGAAGACATGATGTTGATGGTCTCTAGTATGTTTTATGCTATGTCCTATTGTTCCTAAGAAAATATTTGTTGCTACAAGGATGTTCTAGTCTCCACAAGTTGGTGAAATTTTTTGTTTCAGGAAATTATTGTGAAGACTATTTGGTAGAATGCTCTACATTCATCAATTATTGAGGACTTTTGGAATATGTGCCTCAATCCTTACTGACATGGAACTCCTAAAGGGCAAAGTTGCTATGACATTGTTCATGTCTGAGCAACTAACAGTTCTGAAGATCTTGAAATGATCCTATCGCTGTGATAGGGTTGAAGTCTTGCCAACAAAGTCTATCGCTGTGACTTTGTGCTTTCGGCATGACCTTTTGGTGAATGGATTTCTTTGGGTGATAGTGTGATCTTATTGGGCTAACTCGGGTGTCGAAGAGAGGTCCCAATGATTGGTGGATGTCTCACCGATAGCTTAAAGCTATCGGGGTAACTCAGAGGTCACGGGGAGATGTCTCAATGATGTAGCTTGGTCACACCAACAGGAGCTCTTCGCGGTGACAAAAGACTTCACTGGGAAGTCTTGGCGACTTGGTTAGGTCACGCCGACAGGAGAAGTCACATGGTCTTTGCGGTGACAAAAGACTTCGATGAAAATTCTTGGCGAAAGTCTTGAGTCTTGTCGACAGTAAGTCTTCGGTAAGACTTAGGGAGCTTGAAGAAAGGTCATGACTATAGACATGAGTCTTAGCGATAGTGTGACTTTTGGTGGAAGTCCTGTTTTGGTATGATGTCTCACCGAAACTATGGGGGTCTTGCCGATAGATGAAAGGCTTCAGAGTAGCACAAGGTTGTCGACAGAAGGCTTGGCGAAGACATAGTGTCTTGCCAATGGAATGCCTGATCACTGTGACTTATACATTCAATATGTGTCTCGCCAATAAGGGAACCTTAGCTGATAGGATTGAATTGGACATCACTGGTTTCATTATGACATGTAACAGTCGTTATAGCATCTTGTCGACTTGTGGAAGCTATAGCGATGCTGATAGAGAAACTTTGTGGCATCGGGGAGACACTGTGAGTGTCTCACCGATATGCCAACAAAGTTGAATGTTGTTGACCATGTGATCATCCTGTGTGGCATCCTGCTGGACTAATCAGAGGAAGTAGTTTTCAAACTGATGTTGATTATTTTTTGTAACAGTTGCAACGCTAGAAAAAAAATAGCATGCAGGGAAAAATCAAGGCTCGAATGGAAACTGTGTATGGTTGGCAATGGTGGATAAGGATGTACATTAGGAAAAATCAGAATGTGTTAAATAAAGGAAAAATGATTCTGATTTGAGACGAAGATGAGTTTATTGAATTTGTTGAGAGCTTTTCTGAGAGAATTTGAACAGTGAATGTTGTAGCTACTGTGAAATATCAGAGAGTTGTTTTTCTGATTGTATGTAATTGTTGTTACTGTAATACAAAGAGATTCAGCTTGGTGTGGTGGGTTTTTCCCGAAAGGGTTTTCCATGTAAATCTGTTGTTCAGTTGTCTTTGAATTTTTTCTCTATTTCTATTATTCCTTCATGTGTGTCTTAACTGGACTATAGTTAGAAAATTAAAAGTATTGTCTGCTTACTCCCCTGTGGTTTTGACGTTAGGAAAGTTGTTTTTGCACCTCTGCTTTCCTTACAAGTGGTATCAGATCCTGGTCAGTTGTGTTGTCCTTGTGAGTGGGTTGGGTTTTTTGTGTCAATCCTTTTCTAGTGGGAGTTTTGTAGAGTTATTTTAGTTTAATTAAAAATTAAGATGGCGAGCACATCTGAAAGGATGGATATAGAGAAATTCAATGGAAGCAACTTTGAGCTATGGAAACTCAAAATGGAAGATATGTTAGTAGACCGAGATCTTTGGACTACTGTGTCTGGAACAATGCCTCAAGGCATGAAGCAAGAGGATTGGGACATTGCAGATAGAAATTCTAAAGGGCTAATAAGGCTCTATTTGGTAGACTCTGTTCTTCTGAACGTGCATGAAGAAAAGACTGCCTCCTCCTTGTGGAAAAGACTAGCATTCATTTATCAGGGCAAGTCCTTGGTGAACAAGTTGTTCTTGAGGAAGAAGTTGTACTCTTTGAGGATGTAGGAAGGAGGGTCTATTACTGATCACTTAAATGTTTTCAACATGTTGATTGCTTAGTTGACATCTGTTGGTATAAAGATTGAAGATTAAGATCATTGCATTCTATTTCTATGTTCTTTGTCTGATTCTTGGTATCATTTGGTGATGGAAGATGTTGTTGCTTCTCTGTTATCAGAAGAAATGAGAAGAAAATCTTTTGAGATGGCAAAGGAGGCTCTGGCTGTCAGAGGTAGACCAAAGGAGAAAGGCAAGAAGAAGGATAAGAAGTCCAGATCGAAATCAAAAGGGAGATCAAAGGGCAAGAAGTCAAAGGTGAAGTGCTAGAACTGTGGGCAACCTGGTCATGTCTGAAAGGATTGCAAGGAGGATAAAAAGAAGAAGAACTCTTCCGGAAATGATTCTTCTCATAGTGATGTAGACGCCTTCATTACAGCTTTGGCTACACAGGCATTAGATGATGTCTGGCTGATTGATTCTGGAACATCTTTCCACATGACATCTCATAGAGAATGGTTCATGAAGTATGAAGAATACAATGGTGGAAAGGTGTACTTGGCAAGTGATTCATCTTTGGAAATTGTTGGTCGTGGAAGAGTCAGAATTCAATTCCCTGATGGAAGAGTGAAGGGAATCAATGATGTGATGCACATACCAGGTTTGGCTCATAATTTACTTTCTATAAGCAAGTTGAATGATATCGGAGTGCATATCACATTCTATGGAAATGGCTGCAAGATGACTAAAGGCTCTATGGTGTTGGCTAGGGGTGCTCGAATTGGTACCTTGTACAAGCTAGATGCACAAGCTATTCAATGCAATAGTGTATCTGCAAAGTCACTTATGGCTGCTCATGGAGAAAAGAAGGAAAACGTTCCTAATGGTGTAAACTCCATGGAAGTTAAACTTCCAGTAGAGAAGACTATGCTCTGGCATCATAGGCTTGGCCACATTGGTGAAAAAGGTTTAAAAAACTTGAAAAATAAAAACCTGGTAGAAGGGCTTGAAGATTGTAACCTTGAATTTGATTTTTGTGAACATTGCATATATGGAAAGCAGCACCGTGTTTCATTTTCTTCCAGTCCTCACAAAACTTCTAATTTGCTTTATTATATACATTCTGATGTGTTTGGTCCAGTGAATGTTCCTTCTTTGTCTAAATCAAGATACTATGTGTCATTCATTGATGATTATTCAAGAAGAGCATTTGTATATTTTCTGAAAAGTAAATCAGAAGTGTTCAGTCAGTTTAAGGAATTTAAAAACCTTGTAGAAAATCAGACTGGTAGAAAAATAAAATGTTTAAGGACTGACTATGGCAGTGAGTTCTGTTAAGATGAATTCGAAAGGTACTATAAAGATCATGTGATAAAAAGACACAAGACTACACCTTACACTCCACAACAAAATGGAGTTGCTAAAAAGTTCAACAGGACAATAATGGAAAGAGCGTGAAGTATGCTAAGCAATGCTGGCTTGGAGGAGAAATTATGGGCTGAAGCAGTCTCTACAACATATTACTTGGTAAATTGCTCTCCTAACTATGCTCTTGTTGAGAAGACGCCTTTGGAAGCATGGTCTGGAAAGAAGCCCTCTCTAAGACATATTCGTGTCTTTGGCTGCGAGGCATATGCATATGTACCATTTGAAAAAAGATCTAAGTTGGAAAACAAAGTTGTGAAGTGTATTTTTATTGGCTATAGCACTGGAATAAAAGGATACAAGCTTTGGAATCCTAAGACTGAGAAGGTTTTGTACAACAGAAGTGTTATCTTTCGTGAGCTGAAACCTTCTACATTGGATCTATAGTTAGAGAAGAAATCAGAAAATGAAAAGGATGTAGCAGCAATTCCTCAGACACTAGATAAAGAGGAATTGAAAAATCAAAATGTACCTGATACTAAGGAGAGCTCAAGTAGTTCTGAAAGTTCTAAAGATGATGAAGAACCACCTCAGCCTCAGCCTGTGAGGAGGTCAACGTGTGAAAGAAAGCAACCTGAAAGGTATGGGTTTTGTTTAATAGAGTCTACTTGTGCCTATGCTTTAATTTCTAGCACTGATGAACCTAGGACTGTGAAAGAGGCATTTAAAATTTCTAATTCAAACTCTTGGTTGGAAGCCATGAATGAAGAAATGGCATCATTAGAAAAGAATGACACCTAGAGTTTGGTTCCATTTCCTAAAGGCAGAAAATTTGTAGGCTACAAATGGATATTCAAAAAGAAAATAGGTCTAGATGGCAGTGTAGAAAAATATAAAGCAAGGCTAGTTGCAAAAGGTTATTCCCAAGTAGAGGGAATTGACTATGGATAAATCTTTTCTCTTGTAGCTAAGCTGGCATCTATTAGATTTCTTTTGTCACTTGCATCAGCATATGATTTAGAGATTGAACAAATGGTTGTGAAAACAATGTTTCTTCATGGTGATCTTGAAGAAGAAATTTATATGTCCCAGCTGGAGCACTTCATGGAAAAAGGTAAAGAAAGACTGGTATGCAAGTTAAAGAAATCTTTGTATGGTTTAAAACAGTCCCCTAGAATGTGGTACCAAAATTTTGACACTTTTCTCTTGTCATTGGGATTTGTAAGATCAAAATGTGATCATTGTGTTTATTGCAAAGCTGAAAGTGATCAAATTCTCATTATTGCTCTATATGTTGATGATATATTGTTTATAGGCAATAGTAAGCTAATGATTTCTGATCTTAAGTCCTAGTTGTCTACAAAGTTTGAAATGAAAGATCTTGGTGCAGCAGGGTATATTCTAGGAATGGAAATAACTAGGGATAGAAAGAATAGAAAACTTTGGCTCAGTCGGAGTAAGTATATCATGACTATTATAGAGAGATTTTGTATGACTGAGTGCAAATAGCTAGTTGTTCCAGTTACACAGGGAACGAAGCTATCTATTGAGGATTGTCCAAAATCTTCTTCTGAAATGGAGGACATAACCAGTGTGCCTTATGCAAGTGCAGTTGGCAGTCTTATTTATGCAATGGTCTGTACAAGGCTAGACATTTCCCAAGCAGTGGGAGTTCTTAGTCAGTTTATGGCTAATCCTAGAAGAACACATTGGGATGATGTGAAGAGAGTGTTTAGATATCTAAAGGGCACTTCAGAATATGCTTTTTGTTACCATGGTAACTTGGTTGAATCACAGAGAACTCTTAGTATTCGAGGTTATGTGGACTCTGATTGGGCAGGGGACATTGACAGCAGAAGATCCACCAGTGGATATATTTTCATGATGAATGGTGGTGCAGTGGGTTGGATGAGCAAGCGGCAGGCAGTAGTCGCTTTGTCTACTACAGAGGCAGAATACATGGCAGCCACACATGCCTGTAAAGAAACAATCTAGTTAAAACATTTTTGTTCTAACATTGGCTTTGATGTAGAAAAGATTACTATCTACTGTGACAGCTAGAGTGCTATATGTTTGGCAAAGAATCATACTTTCCATGCTAGGACAAAACATATAGATGTATAGTATCATTTTGTACAAGATATGGTGGAGGATGGGAAGGTCTCCTTGGAGAAAGTGGATACTCTAGAGAATGTTGTAGATGCATTGATGAAGCATGTGATCACAGACAAGTTTAGGTGGTGTGCCAGTTCGATGGGCCTCTTGGCCCATGTTTTTTAGTAGTTTGTTTATGCTCTAGAGGTGTCAGTAAGATCTTCGTCAAGTGGAAGCTTGTTGGAATATGTGCCTCAATCCTTACTGACATGGAACTCTTGAAGGGAAGAGTCGATGTGACATTGTTCATGTCTGGGCGACTAACAGTTCTGAAGCTCTTGAAATGATCATATCACTATGACATGGTTGAAGTCTTGTTGACAAAGTCTATCACTGTGACTTTGTGCTTTTGGCATGACCTTTTGGTGAATGGATTTCTTTGGGTGACAGTGTGATCTTATCAGGCTAACTCGGGTGTCAGGGAGAGGTCCCAGTGATTGGTGGATGTCTCACCAATAGCTTAAAGCTATTAGGGTAACTCAGAGGTCGCGGGGAGATATCTCAATGATGTAGCTTGGTCACACCGACAGGAGTTCTTCATGGTGACAAAAGACTTCGTTGGGAAGTCCTGGTGACTTGGTTAGGTCACGTCGATGGGAGATGTCACATGGTCTTCACGGTGACAAAAGACTTCGCTGAGAAGTCTTGGCGAAAGTCTTGAGTCTTGCCAACAGTAAGTCTTTGGTAAGACTTAGGGAGCTCGGAGAAAGGTCACGGCAATAGACACGAGTCTTGGCGACAGTGTGAATTTCGATGGAAGTCTTGTTTCAGTATGACGTCTCACTGAAACCGTGGGGGTCTTGCCAATAGGTGAAAAGCTTTGGAGTGGCACAAGGTTGTCGGAAGAAGGTCTTGGCAAAGACATAGTGTCTTGCCAATGGAATGTCTGATCACTGTGACTTACACATTTGATATGTGTCTCGCCGATAAGGGAACCTTTGCTGATAGGATCGAATTGGGCATTGATGGTTTCGTTATGACATGTAACAGTCATTATAGCATCTTGCCGACTTGTGGAAGCTATAGCGATGCCGATAGAGAAAATTTGTGGCATTAGGGAGACACTGTGAGTGTCTCACTGATATGCCAACAAAGTTGAACACCATTGACTATGTGATCATCCTATGTCGCATCCTGCTGGACCAATCAGAGGAAGCAGTTTTCAAACTGATGTCGATTGTTTTTTGTAACAGTTGCAACGTTGGAAAAAAAAAATAGCATGCAGGGAAAAATCAAGGCTCGAATGGAAACTGTGTATGGTTGGCAATGGCAGATAAGGATGTACATTAGGAAAAATTAGAATGTGTTAAATAAAGGCAAAACAATTTTGATTTGAGACGATGATGAGTTTATCGAATTTGTTGAGAGCTTTTCTGAGATAATTTGAACAGTGAATGTTGTAGCTACTGTGAAATATCAGAGAGTTGTTTTTTTGATTGTATGTAATTGTTGTTACTGTAATACAAAGAGATTCAGCTTGGTGTGGTGGGTTTTTCCCAAAAGGGTTTCCCACGTAAATTTGTTGTTCAGTTGTCTTTGAGTTTTTTCTCCATTTCTATTATTCCTTCATGTGTGTCTTAACTGGATTGTAGTTAGAAAATTAAAAGTATTGTCTGCTTACTCCCCTATGGTTTTGACATTAGGGAAGTTGTTGTGAAGACTATTTGGTAGAATTCTCTACATTCATCAATTATTGAAGACATGGTCTTGTGGTTTGGGATTCATTGTTTGTGCTTTGAGGATATTACACTCCTATATTTTTAGGTCACTTGTGTTTTCAAGGAGGTTTTTGGTATTTGTAGTGTATTGGTAGTTTTGTTGGTTGTCTATATACTAGTCCAAAAAATGCTCCACATTTCTTTGCATTGGTGTCTTTTGTCTTGTGGTTTGATGGACATGCTCTTAATTCTTGTGTAGTGTCTCAGTTCAATTCTCATATGATGGTGTGTACTGAAAGTTGATCTTTTAATTTTTTATCTCATGATTGTGTATTTTTGGTTTTTGGGAAGGAGTATTCTTGTTCTAGTTAGTTTGTGGTGGTTGTTTGTGGCATGATAGTGTCGAAGAACTTCTTATAACTATTTTTGGATTTTTTATGGAACATATCTTTGTGATCCACACATCAGCAATTGCTCTCTTTGGTACTGCATATAATGTTGAGTTGGTTTTCTAGGAAATTTGTAGATATCTAACTGACAGGGCTTGCTAACTTGCTTGTACCATGAGTTTGGGGGTCTACACTAGCATATGAAGTTGTTTTAAGATGTATTTGGGTCTTGGACTATCTTGTTGAGAACCACATTGAGTAAATTCAGTTGAAGTTGTGTTTTTGGGCCAACTGGTAATGTGCTACACATTTCCTTGTTTCTAAATTGGGTTGTTGTGCATTAGTGTGTTTTTTGTTTGGATCCCATTGGAAGATGTAATAAGGTTTTTTTTGTTCCTCTATATGCTCTAGATAGGACCGCATTATTTTTTTTGGCAGAATTGTTGAAGTCATTGTTTGTATTCTTTCAAGTTGACCTAATTGATGTTTTGAGATCTTACGAAGGATATAAATGCAAGAAAATTTTAGTTGCAAGTAGATTCTATGTGGTGGTGTGTGAGTATGGATTAGTAAAGTGACTTGAAGAAAATGAAGAGTCAAATGTGCTTTAAGTGTTGGAATGTGTTGTTGACTGTTTTCATTAATGGTTGTCATTGATGTCAACATATCTTGGTTGATTGATTTTGATGCTACGAATGTTGCATTGTGATGATCTATCTTTGGTCATGCTTGTCATGGTCCCATTCATTTTGCAACATGATGAGATACACTCTTATGGGTCTGGACTAATCTAGAAATTGGTTGATGTGCTTTGGAGCATTGTTTGCATTGTAACATGTGTATATCCTATTCTTTGGTCCCGAATATCATGGTTAATATGTAGTGTGTTGATTTGAGTAAGGAGGTTTTGATTAGTACGTGTTTCATTCCTTTCCACCGTGGGAATTTTTGTGGTGACCTAATTCAATTTTTTTTGGCCGACTTCGGACATTATGAAGACATTGTGTCTGACCAACTTAAGAGATTATGAAGGCATGGAATGGTATAAGTAAAAGTTGATTTTGTTCAGTGAAAGGAATTATGATGAATGTGAATCTAAAAATATAGACATATTCAAGTTTTCAAAAGTATACAACCGAAGGTAGAAAATAGTGAGATTCTATACGGTGCCATTGTTGGTGATAGTTATTTCAGCGGTGGATTCCCTTTTATCATTCTTCTAGCAGTGAGCCATTTTTTGTTGGTAGTGAGCCTTTCTCTTTTGGTAGTGAGCTTTTGTTGGATGTTGTGGTTGTGTTACTGATATGTGGTTGTCATTGATGTCAACACTATTGGCATTAATGTCTTAGAAGTTGTATATGTCGAGGTTATTGAGAAAACTATAATGAAATAAGTTGCAAGTTGTCAGTTGTGAAGTGAAGTTTAGTCTGTTAGTGAGTTCAATATGTTGATGATCAGAGGTTGTGGATTAAAGGGGTTTTTTTCAAGTATATCTAGTCTATCCATGTTAATTTTCAAAGATTTGCATGAAGATTTGTTCATGTTATGAAGATTTGTATTTTGAGAGTTTTAGTGTTGCTTCAGTTGGTGTTCCTAAATGAAGATGATGTGACTTTAATAAGCTTAGTTGTTGCAGATGCTTCTCTAGTGATTCATGATGTTTGTGGATGTTTCTATATTGTGCTCTATCTATGTTGCATGTTTGCATTGATTGTTGTGCTTGTGATTCAATATTTTCTCTTGTGTGGTCATTTTTTTCATGTTCTTGGCCGACAGGGTGTTGTAGTGTGTTGTGGATCTTCGAGGAGTAATTTTTCAAAGGTGGTTCGTGTTTGAGAATTTTATTTTGGGTCTTCACTATGTTGTGGCTGACCTTGGTTGATTCACATTAATAATCTTTAATGTTTTGGGCTAACAGTTTGTATTCATTTTATTATTTCATTAAGGCTGACATGTAGCATTGTAATTTCTTGTTGTGAATAAATATAAGTGATTGTTTATACCATTTGAATTAATGGTGTGTCTGAATAATTTTTTAAATATTTCAAAGGAAGAGTAGAGTGCGAAGAAAAGTGAAGAAGTGTTCATGTGCTTAACTGGAACTATAATCAGGCATTAGTAGATGTTATTTTTCTCAGTTCAAATCCTATGGATGCAATCCAAATATTTTGTAAGACAGCGTGTCTTCCTTTTGCAATTGAGTAGTGAACTCTAGGGAGTGCGCATGAATGCATGTGCATTCCCCATATATATTTATTTATACTTTTAACATGGTATAATCTTATGGACTAACCTCCACCATGGTTTTTCCCCTAATAGGGTTTCCACGTAAAAAAATATTGGTGTTATGTGTGTTTCTAATGTGTTGTTGATTTATGCTTTCATGGTTATTGATCAAATCTAAGAATAAGGTTAATAAGTTGAATAAGTTTGAAATTTTGTGACAACTAATTCAACCCCCCTCTCTGTTGGTTTCCCTTGTGTTTCCAACAATTGGTATCAAAGCAGGTTCCTTGGAAGAAGTTTAACAATTTAAGTTGATCCAAGATGGCAACATACAAGAAGGATAGTACGAGATTTCATCGAACAAGAGAGGGGGCATAGATCCATCAATCACCTGAAAAGTCATGTCTGGGAATACTGAAAAAAAAATTCATTGATACTAGTAGTAGCAACACAAAATTTTCTTTGAAGCAATGCATAAACACATCACTTCAAAGAGGGGAAAAATGTATACACCTAAAAATGTTCTGGATAATCAAATTAATTAAATACACTTTATTTGATTAATTACTTTAATTTCCTCTACTATTAAATAAATAGAAATATTTATTTATAGTTCATTTCTTCTATTCTTCATATTTCATTAAATATACAACTTCTATAGTTGGTGTTATTTAATTATTACATCATTTTCAATCTTAATTAAATAAACAAATTTTTACACTTTATTCTTTAATGATCATATTCCTTCTATTTTAATTTAATAAAAAACTTCTATAGTTTGTTCTGTTAAATTATTTATTCCCCCTTTTTGCTAATTTAAATAAGGGTATGTGCAGGATCATCATGGAAAAAATAGGCCCTTAAGTGGCAAAAAAATCAGAGTTAGGCAACTTGACATAAAAATTTGAATAAGTTATCTATATTATTTCAAAAATATGTAAGAATAGAGTCTGTAGCAAATTGAATGTGGTTTCTAAACTACAAGGTTTGTTTAAAAAAAGAATTCTAGTTGGTGAAAATTTGAAATTTCAATGCAGTAGTACTTAAATTTCAGGGAAAAATAAGAAGTAGGTGTATTTCTGACCACCCTAACCACAATAAAATGATAATATTTTATTATAAGATTTTAGATATAAGTAGAGGACTCATGTCTTGATGTGATGCATATTTTTTTGTAATTTTTTTCCAAATAAATAATTAATTATGAATTTTTTATTACAACTTTTAAAAAATATAAAAAACTCGTATGTCTGACCACCTTAACTTGGTCAAAACTTCATGAAATTCATTTTTTATTTTTTTAATCCTATAGTATGTGAAGCATAGAGTGTGATGCATGTTTTGGATTCAAAAAATGTGATACCATTTGAAAGCTATAGATGTTTTTCAAGCAGTCTATCAATCAAGACTTTAGTCGTAATTTTAATAGAAAATGAATAATAATTGCTTATGAAATTCAAAGTAAAGAATAATTTATATTGGTGGAAAGCTGAGAATCTCCTTGAAAAACCCTTTTTGTTTCATCAATTTTGGGTAAAAAGAAAGTCATCAGCCACATACCCATCATATTGCCACTTTTTGGCCCATCATGATCCTACACATACCCATAATCAAAAATATTTAAATAAAGGCATAAAGAAAATTCCTCAATTCACTCACCTACCAAATTTAATATTCCAGAATCCAATTTATTTCAATTGGAATTCATGGGAAGTTGTGTAGACAAATTGGAGACAAATTTGAGTCAATCTCCCAAATCTTCTTCCTTTGATCTTTCCTATAATCTTGCCTGATGTTTTCATGGGGAGAAAACATTCCCTTTATCATCTCCATCTTCTTCATCTCTCACCCTTCAAATCTCAAGATTGAATCCAAGCCTCTCTTGTGCTGCCTCATCACAAACTGTTGTCGTAAATCTATAGATATAGCCTTTCTTCATAGGAAATGGACCCTGAATCTTTGTGAAAACTTACTCTACAACATTCTTAGCAATCAAGAAAACATATCAACAGCAATAGTAATAGTATCTTAGCATCATAGCAATCATAAGAATTAGTAGAATTCACATTACAGCAGCATCATAGTTTTATTGTAGCTTTCATCCATCTAGTTTCATGCCATAATAGATTACAGTAGTATCATATCTTTTTAGTTTCATTGTCAACCATCAAATCATTGCATTTAGCATCAATTCCATTCTCTAGATAGGAATTTTAACAGTTATGGTGCTTACAAATCTGAGAGCACTATGTGACTTGATAAATCTTTGGAGATAGGAGACAATGAGATGCTTTCAAGTTTATTGTGCTTTTAAATTAGTTTAATTGTTGTTAAATCTTGATATAATGTTTCATTAAGAATTTTTTTAGTTGTTTTACATATTTACTTATTTCACACTTATAGGACTCATTCACCACAAGTGGCAAATGAGTCCCACTCGGGGTGTTTTTTAGAAATTCTTGCAAATTCAGATACCATTTTTCCCAAAATTGGCTTTTGTGTAGAAATTTAGATCTGGGACTGATTCACCCAAAATGATGAATGAGTTCTAGTGGGTCAAAAAGTCAAATTTTCTAGTGTTTTAGAGTTCCTCATAGTCATTTCCATATTTCCAGGTGCAAACCATTCATCTTAGTGTTTTTTTGTTTTGTTTTGTTTGCATTTCTAGGTCATAGTATTCAATTAGGGTTTTACATTTCATCTTGAATTTCATTATCTTTTCCAAGTCTAAACTTGGTGGTGAACCCCTTATTAGATCATATTCAACCACTAGAACATCCCTCTTGCAATATTTCTTTCTCTTTTTCATTGAGATCTCAAGGGTTTGTTCTTGAGTGAAAGCTAGTGAAAATTGCCCCTTTTAGGTACCTATACCCTAAAGGTGGGAGAGTAGCCAATTTTCCACCTTTCACTTTTCAAAATAAACTTAAACTATTTGTTGTTCCCTTAGAGGTCTTCAGATGTCTTATTCCATTCAGACTTGTTCACATCAATAATTTATGGATGATACGATCATCCCTGGAGAGGCCTTTGTTGTTGAAGCCAATTCTATTCATTTGATTATGAAAATATATGAATCTACTTCTAGGTAGAAGGTTAGTCTTCCTAAGAGTATTGTCTTCTACAATTTCCTCTTTGTACTAATGTTGTTCCTAAATCTTTTTGGAGAAGTCTGACTTGTAGATTTAATTCTAAACTTTTTGGATGGAAAGGTGTGTTGCTCAACTAGACTGGTAAGATTCACCTAATTAAATCCACATTGTAGAACCTCTCAAATTATGCATTGAGTCTTTTTCAAATTCATAGGAAATTCTAGGAAAACATGAGAGTATTCAGAAGCATTTCTTATGCTCTAGGTTGGAGGACAAAAGGAGAATGCATCTTTTTTTTTGAGAGGAAGTTCTCATATCCAAAAATGAAGGTGGTTTGGGGTTAAAGAAAATTAAATAATTCAATATAGCCTTCTTGGCTAAGCAATTGTGGAACCCCCTTCTTGGGGGTAAGAAATGGTCTTCAATTTTAGCTAAAAAATATTTTTGTAGTGTTGATAAGTTCAAAGATCTTTTGCAGAAGGTTTCTCCCCCTTTTCGGGGTCTTCTTTGTGGAATTTTATGATTAAATATATAGCTATTGTCTCATCTGGTCTGATATGGTCTCTTGGTAATGGCTATTCTATCCTCTTTTGGGATGAGTGGTGGACTAGGAATGGCTACCTTAGAGATAAGTTGTGGGCTACACCTTTTAGGGACATTTGTATTCTCTCCTTTGCAATTTTTGTTGCTGATTATATTACTAATGGAAAATGGAAAAGGATCCATGTGGTGCATAGGGAACTTGAGTCTGTATATTGTTATTTATCTTTGATTCACATCTCAACCTCTTCTCAAATTAATAGGTTAGTTTTGTGATTCACTTTGAATGGTTCATTTTCTGGGGCCTCTACCTTTTATCATTAGACTAATCTTGTTGGCCCTCATCCCCTTTGGGATAAGCTATGGTTCCCAAAGCTAATTCCTAAAGTTAATTTTTTTTTTAGTTTCTCAGCCATGATCAAATCCTTACTATAAATAATCTCTAGAAAAGGGGTGTTATGATGTCGAATGGGTGTTGTGTGAGGAGGCTATGGAGGATTCCTATCATATAATTTTTGGTTGCAATTTTTTTTCTATTGTTTGGGCACATGTTCTTTATCTTTAGAATCTTAGTTGGATTTTCCCCTATTCTATAGCTGATTTGTGCCTTCAATGGTCTAATCCTACAATTAATCCATCTTTGGCCTTGCTTTGGTCACTTATTGTTCCACATATGGCATGGGGTTTATGGAGGGAAAGGAATGACAAAAAATTTCATGATGCTTCTCTTCCTCCTATTAGGTTGTCATTTAGGATTTTTGTTGCTATTAAGGAGAATATTTTATCTAAAGTGGTTCATATTAAGCATTTTGGTTCTAAGGTGTCTATTTTTTATTATGATTTTCTCATGGTTGCTCAGTGAAGCTTTAATTTTGATATCTTATAGCCATTGGGGAAGATCAAATATTCAAGAGAGGGTGTGGTTTTGTAAGTCCCTCCTCATGACTGGTACAAAGTTAATTTTTATGGCATCACTAAAGTAAATTTGTGTCCTACTAGGTGTGGGGGAGTGTTGCAAGATTCTCATGGTAGGGATGTTTCTATGGTGGTGCTCACTTTAGGAACCTAGACAAACCACTTTGTAGAAGCTTCAACAGCCTAAATTGGCTTAAAACTTGCTCAAGAGAAGGGGGTTAGAAAAATAAACTTGAAGGGAGATTCCTTAAATATTGTTAATTATCTTAAGAGGGTCAATCCTCCTTCTTGGTTGATTGGGCATATTAAATTGAGGATACTATCTCCATATTGGACTCCCTTGAGGAATCTCATGTTTCCCATGTTTATAGAGAAGATAATTGTTTAGCTGATTTCCTTGCAAATTTTAGGGAATGCTCTCCTAAGTGTTGGGACTCACATGAAATAATCCCATTTGAAATTCAAAAACATGTTAAAAATGATCAAAAGTCACATGTTTCATATGATGGATGACACATTAGGATTTAGAGTTGATAGCTTATCACCTTATAATTGCCTCTTTGAACTAAAAACTTTTGGAGTGTTGTGTACATATTGGTAATTATGGTAAAGGTGATGGAAAGATCCTGAGTGTTGTGACCATGATGACATTTTCTCCTTGGGTTGTCATTTTTACACATTTTTTGGGTGCTTATTTCCTCCTTTGTATGTGCAACCATCATTCTGATTTTCTTGTTTTACATCTTAGGAAGAAAGCTAAAATCTTGTGTGTTTTGATGATCATCGGGGGGTGATAGGTGTGGGAAAAACCTATCACATGTGATGATTTGAAAAAAAAGGGTTTAGTCTAGGATAATCTTGAGAAGGGAGGGGTTGTGCCTTTCATGTTGAAGCTTCATGGATTTGATTCATAAGTTTCTTAGGAGTTTGTAAATGTTTGGCATAATAGGGTGTTGAGGATTTTTAGTGTGGAGATTAATGTAACTAAGGATTTTATTACTAAGGTTATCAGTTTTTCCACCCAAGGTAGGAAATTTTATAGGGAAATTGTTGAAGTTGATGATTAAACTCCACAGCACACATAAATCACCTACAAGCAATTATTGGTGCAACCACAGTAGGAGGCTCGTCAAAGAGAAAATTTGGACCATGCAGCAAGAGTTACACAATAGAAGCAACACGAAATATGGAGGAAAATATAGATTCAAACAGTCTCATTAACAGAAATCTCAATTACAATCGGCTGACAACATCTAAGCTTATAGATTCAGCTCACATGAGGCCTGATAAAACATGCTCATAATACAATTTTCCTATATGATCCTTAATGCGAGCTAGAATCTAATATTTCAAAACCTAATGTTCCTCTCACTAATCAAATTCCTTGTCCTAATGGTCTATTACAAGCTTTATATCATATCTATGGATCTAGAATCATCCATGTCAACCAAAGATTATTAGAATCTCCAATCAAGGAAAATGTAACATGTGCATGAATAGGTCGGCCTCAAATTTGAATTACTCCTTAGTGAATGGATAGGATGAATTTTGGACCTATAATTAAGGTCGGGGACACTCCACAGAACATTTTGAATCAAACCGTAAGGATCTACAAATTACAGGAAAGATCCACAAGTGATAGAACTAGTCATTAGGTTTGAAATTATTCTGGTGTCAGTTCAATAAAATACCATCAAATCCAGAAGTGGTAACTTGCCAGAAAAAGATCCAATCAGGATCAAATCTTGGAATAAGTCAAATGAACATATCCATGATGTAAACATAGATCCACATGGTCTGGTGAAAAAATATGAAGAATCCACCAACATGAACTGAACAAAAAAAAAACCAAAAGAAAAATATTTTTGGTTGATGTAAGATTGCCAAGAACCAAGGATGCTCCTGCATCAAACATTCGGGGTTATTTGAAAAGTGAGTCCCTCACTTTGCTGGGGATAAAGGGAAACCAAAATGGTCTACCTTAGCCTGAGAAATCCAAGAAGAATCCTCCATAGTTTTGTCGTTCCACTTCACAAGATACTCTTTGCACTGCTTTCCACGAGTTTTCCTTCCATCCCTAACATCCAAAATCCCTTCTATCTCATTTGATTGTTGCTTAGGAAACTTTTTCTCCAATTTTTCTTCACATCCTTCACTAAATTCTAATTCATGGTATTGATACATGTAGATCTACAATGTTGAATACATGTGATGTACCCATGTCATCTAGTAACTCTACTTCATATGCATTTCCTGAATCAAATCTCTTCAAAATATTACAGGGTCCAAACTTCCTTATCTTCAACTTATTGTATATTCCAGCTAGAAATCTCTCCTTCCTCAAATACACCATCACTTCATCTCCAACTTCAAACTCCTTATGTCTCCTCTTTTCATCCGCCTGCTTCTTATACTTCTGATGCATACCTTCCAATTGCTCCTTCACTTGGTAATGCACTTTCTTCATATGTTCTACAAATTCCTCAACTTCTTCACTCCGTTTATCATCCATACTAATGTCTTTCAACTCTAATATACCTCTACAATGAACTCCAATAATGGTTTTGAAAGTTGTTCATCCTGTACTCTTGTTCACTGAATTATTGTAAGAAAAATTTGCTTGTACAAAGACTAAATACCAACTTATGGTATTCTCTCCAGCCAAGCATCTCAACAAATTCCCCAAAATCTTGTTCACTACCTCTATTTTTCCATCAGTTTTTGGGTGAAAAGTGGAACTAAACTTTAGATTTGTCTTCAACTTCTTCAAAAGTATCCTCCAAAAGTAACCAAAAAACTTTGTATCTCTGTCTAAAACAATACTCGTAGGTAATCCATGCAATCTAACCACTTCCTTGAAAAATAATTTTGCTACATGTACTGCATCTGTCATATTCTTACAAGGTATGAAATGTGTCGTTTTAGAAAAAAATTCCACCACCACAAATATAGAATCATTACCTCTCTATGTCTTTGGAAAACCAAGTATGAAATCTATGCTGATATCCTCCCAAGGTCTTTTTGGAACTGTCAAAGGTTTATACAATCCAACATTCTTACTACTCCCTTTTGCAACTTGAAAAACTCTGCAACTCTACACAAATTTCCTAACATCCTTATGAATCTATGGCCAAAACTAGTTCTCACTTACCAATGCTACTGTCTTATCAATTCCAAAGTGTCCTGACAATCCTCCACTATGTTTTTCTTTCACCAAGTTATCCCTCATTGAACTCTCGGGTATACATAACTAATTTCCTCTTAACAACATATCCTCCTGAATGAAATAGTCCAACCACAGAATCCTATCCTCCAAAACTAGTTCTTTACAAGCTCTCCAAGGTTCTACAAAATATGGGTCTTCCACATACAAGTTCTTCAATTCATCAAAGCCTAATACCTCCACTCTCATCTTTGTTAGTAAATTCCTTCTCCTACTCAAAGCATCAACAAATATATTTGAATTTCCATTCCTATGTTTCAAAACAAAAGTATAACTCTGCAAGAATTCCACCCATCTCATGTTTCTTTGATTCAACTTACCTTGACTGTTCAAATATTGCAAAGCCTAATTATTTGTATATAACACAAACTCCTTAGGCAACAAGTAATTTCTCCACTTCTTCAAGTCTTGAACTATGGCATAAAAATCGTGATCATACACTGAATATCTTCTCCTATCATCATTCAATTTCTCACTAAAATAAGCTACTAGTCTTCCTTCTTGACTTAATACTGCTCCAATTCCATTTCCACTTGCATCACAACCTACCTGAAATACCTTATAAAAATCTGGTAAAGCCTCCACAGGCTGCTCAATCACCTTCTGTTTCAACAACTCAAAACTCTAATATGCTCTAGATTTCCACCTAAAATCCTTCTTATCTCATCTCATTGTCTCTTTCATAGGACTGTAAATAGAACTAAAATTCCTAATGAACTTTTAGTAGAAACTGGCCAATCCATGAATTGATCTTACCTCTCCAATGTTATTTGGTGCAGGCCATTCAAAAATTTCTCTTATCTTCTTGGGATCCATCTTCAATCCATCCATAGATATCACAAATCCTAGATATACCAATTCCTCCTTCATGAAACTACACTTCTTAATGTTTATCAGCAACTAATTTTCTCTCAACCTCTCCAAAACTTGTCTTATATGCAAAAAATGTTCTTCTCTACTCTTACTAAAAATCAAGATGTCATCCAAATACACAATCACAAACTTACCCAAGAATTTCTTCAATACCTCATTCATCAGCCTCATGAAAGTACTCGGTGTATTTGTTAGTCCAAAAGGAATCACCAACCACTCATACAATCCTTCATTTGTATTGAATGTTGTCTTCCATTCATCTCCTTTTTTTATTATGATCTGATGATATCCACTCTTCAAATCTATCTTTGTAAAGTATTTAGCTTCACTCAAACAATCCATAATGTCATCCATCTAGGGGAAAGGAAATCTATACTTCACTATGATCTTGTTTATGGCTCTAGAATATGTACACATCCTCCATTCTCCATCCTTCTTGGGTGCTAACACAACAAGTACTGCACATGGACTTAAGCTTTCTCTAATCAAACCCTTCCTCGACAACTCTTGCACTTGCCTATTCAAATCTTCAATCTCTACAGGTGTCATCCAATGTGCTGCTTTGTTAGGAAAACTAGCTCGAGGAATCAAATCCATGCAATGACTAATACTCCTCATAGGTGGTAATCCATCAAGTACATTATCTACAATGATCTCTTCATCCTCTGCTAGCAACTCCTTTATCTCTTTTAGTTGTTCTTCTACATGCTTCAAGTCTTCAGCTTTCTTAGGAACTAGGGAATAGCACATGTTCTCATGTCTCAATCCATCTAGGAATCTCCTATGATCAACTAAACAAATTCTAGCACTCATACAAACCTCCACTCTAGAAACATCCTCCAATGGAAACAAAGTCTGCTTCATCCCATCAGAAAAAATAGTATGTGTATTCTTCTTTCCATCATGAATATCCTATCTATCATATTTCCAAGGCCTTCCCAAAAAAACATGGCATACATCCATAGGCATGATATCACACAAAACTTCATCATGGTAATTTCCTATCTTTAATTTCACCAAACATTGTTCACTTACTAGAATCTTATGCTCATCTTGAATCCAAGCTATTTGATAGGGCTTTTGGTGTTTCAACCTTTCTAGCTTTAATTTGGTCACCATTTCTTCAGAAACCAAGTTCTTTGAGCTTCCACTATCAACAATCACTTCATAACATTTACCAGCTACCTTGCATCTAGTCTGAAACAAATTCTTTCTCTACAACGGTTCCTGCTCCAACTCACTTTGACACAATACTCTTCTATTCACCAACACTTCTACATATTCTGGTTTGTTAGATGATCTGACATGATCTTCATCAACAAATGTTGTTATTCTATTGTTTTATGTATTTCTACTTATCTCTCCTTGATTACATTCAAATGCTTTATGTCCTTCTCCACCACATTTAAAACAAGTTCCCTTGAATACTCTTTTCTCCTTATCATCTTTTCTATAACCCTCATTCTGGTAACCACCATATCCACCTCTTCAATAAGAATTTTCATCATCTCTATGATATGAATTATCATCCTTACTAACTTCCTTATCCTTATTCTGATCTACTAAAGATACTCCTCCTCCTCCAGTAAAAGTTCTTCCTCTCTGAAATCTTCCACCTCTTCCTCTTTGTATCTAGTCATGTCTATTATTTAACTTCTCTTCTGCTTTTAGGGCACATTGATATGCCTCCTCCACACTCTACAACTTAATCAAACTAATCTCATCCTGTATAGATGGTCTCAAGCCATTCACATGTCTAGCTACTTGCTCAATCTCATTCTTCGAATGTCCAAATCTAATATTCAACTTGTAGAATTCCTCAGTATACTCTATCACACTTGACTCTTTCTGCTTCAAATTTTGCAACTTCCAAAACAAATTGATCTAATAATCTACAGGCATAAACTTTTTTTTCAACTTATTCACCATCCGATCCCATGATCATATCTTTTCCTTTCATCTCCTTTGCTTATCTGCCTGAAAATGTTCCCACCAAAGGGATACATGTCCTTTCAACTTTTTACAAGAAAATTTCACCTTCTTATCTTCAGTGGCACCTTAGAAATCAAAATACTTTTCCATCTCTGTTATCCAATCAAGCAATTCTTTCGAATAAAACTTACCATTATATTTTGGTGGATTGAAATGTGGCTTTGTGTTTGCTCTAGTTCTTCTCCCTGATCTAGGCTAGTTTTATCTTCTCTTCCTCTTTCTTCTTGTACTTCTACCTCTTCATCACTCACATCATCAACTGGTCGACCTCTCCTCTAGGATGTTTCAACTGCATCTAATATGGTAGCAATTCCTCTCAACATCTCCATTAAAGTTGGCTCTACATTTCCACACACTCCATTTCCTCTAACATTTCTTCTTCCTTCCATCTTTACACAAGTCCTCTATAGCTATAGGCCGGATCCTTAGTCTACCACCCCACAAAAAATCTTCAACAAGACTCCACAAATTTTGGCACTCTCTCAAGGATTGAATCTCGCTCTAATACCAACCTGGTGTAGCCACGGTAGGAGGGTCCTCAAAGAGAACAATCTGGACCATACATAAAGAGTTACACAATAGAAGCAACACATAATATGGAGGAAAATAAATATTCAAACATTCTCATTAATAGAAATCTCAATTACAATCAGTTGGCAACATCCAGGCTTACAGATTCAGCTCACAGGCCTAATAAAACATGCTCAAAATACAATTTTCCTATATTCTCTTTAATGCGAGCTAGAATCTAACATCTCAAAACCTAATTTTCCTCTCACTAATCATCTTCCTTTTCCTAATGATCTATTACAAGCTTTATATCATATCCACAAATCTAGAATCATTTGCATCACCCAAATATTATTACAATCTCCAATGAAAGAAAATGTAACGTGTGCATGAATAGGTTGGCCTCAAATTTGAATTACTCCTTGGTGAATGCATAGGATGAAGTGTGGACCTATAATTAAGGTTGGGGACACTCCACAAAACATTTTGAATCACACTGTAAGGATCCGCAGGTGACCAAACTAGCTGTTAGGTTTGAAATTATTCCTGTGCCAATTCAAGAAATTGCCATCAAATTCGAAAGCAATAACTTTTTTGAAAAAATATCCAATCATACTCAAATCTTGGAATAATGAAAATGAACATTTCCATGATGTAAATATATATCCATAGGGTCTGGTGAACAAATATGAAGAATCCACCAACACGAACTGAACAAATATTTTTGGTTGACGCTAGATTGCCAAGAACCAAGGATGCTCCTACATCAATTATCCTATAACAAAAGAGAGATCAAAACAACTAATTTTATGTGCAACCAAGAGAGAAAAGATTAGTAATTCATGTTCTATGTATTAACCTAAATGGCTCTTAATTGTAATGGATCTAAAGATTACATTGAATGTGCACACTTATAAAAGTATGAAAAAGCAAACCCTAGATGAGAATTTGACTATATAGTGATAAGTATTAAAATATCATACAATGAGACAACTTGTCCTATATCTGGTTCAAACTTTAATAAAAAAAAAAGCACTCCTAAGTTTAGCTTAAGTGAACTAAAGTAATAAGGGAATTAATAATTAATTATTGAATAATAAATTATCAAGTGATTATGTTGATTACTCCAACAAACCCCTTAAGATAAACTTAGGGAGAAGCTATAAAACCCTGATTTAGAATGCAATAATGGATGCACGTATGGGTCTGAAATACAAGTCCTAATAAGGTACCCATGTACAAAATAAATGAGTCTCTCATAACTAGAGAAAAGGTGAAAACCACATGAGAAAAACTCCTCTCTAGAAGAGAGAAAAAGTAATGACTATACTAGTGAAAGAAGGATGGAAGGAGGAATCAATGTGACCCCCCAAGGACTACTTCTATCATGAAAGTGCAATAGATGTCCCCTCGATAGGAAAGAGAAATTGAGGATATGAATCCCCTCTTAAAGAAGTAGCTCTTGTGCCAATGATATATGCCTAAAGACATAATACATGATCCACTGCCTGCAAACAACATTTCTCCCCTTAGGAAGAAATAAACCCACTAGTGATTAGAGAAGCCAATCCAAAATAATAGGTGAAACTAGAATCCAAATCCAAATGATGTGTGCCTCTAAAAACTTCTCATGTTTCCAAATGTCAAAAAGCGATGATGTTGATCCAAAATCCTATGAAGACTAATATAGAATAAGTTGCAAAGGTGATGAAGAGGGTGAGCCAACAGTGTTGATGTTTCTATCAACAAAGAGGAGATGAATTTCCACAAATTAGTCCTCCAAATTTGAAATATAGGACTCCACAAACAAGGATGATATGCCTGCAAGATACAAATCCAAAGTAGCTATATTTGAAAGATGGATGTTCTACTACACTAAATCAATAGGGTCGAAAGATGTGGTGATGCCAAATTGATCTGAAATAATAGGAGATGATGATGTAGTCTCAATCTATAGAGTTGGAACATGAAGAAAAGTCTCTAAACCATCAAAACATGCATCTTATTCTAAAGTGTTTATATTTTTTATTCTAAGCATCTTATCATCATTTCATGTTTTCATCATAAGTGTTTAGATTTGTTATTTTAATCATCTTCTCGTCATTTATTTTTCATCTTAAGTGTTTAGATTTTTTATTCTAAGCATCTTATCATCTTACATGTTTATTACATTTCATATCCACAAAATACATATGTAGTCTTCATTAGATATATTCTAGATTCATTTTGAACCATATACATATATCTACATTAAAATTCACTTGCATATGCCATAAATCACATACACCAATACACACATTATTATTTGTACATTGATATCATAACAATCATTAACATAAGCCATTTTTTATCATCATATAGCGGATCTCCTTGACCTCATTGATCTAGCTGATCTCCTCGACCTCCTTGATCTAGTTGATCTAGATGTCCCAACCCTTAGGTTATCTATATAGCTTTATAAAACATGTACAATTTTTTAACTTATCAAAACACATACATTTTTTTCTTAGATTTTGGATTACAATGGATTTAACCCACCAAAAACCTATGCACTTAAACCTAACACCTCTACACTTAACCCTAAACTCTATACCCATAACCCTAAGATCTATACTCATAACCCTAAACCCTAGATACCCTATACAAAAACCCTATACCCTATCCCTCAACCCTAAACCATAATGAGAGAGAGCTAGTTATATGTAGCAATCCCACTATTCTACTCAAAATAATTACCAGTGTTTTAATTAGAAGTGAATAATTCATGATGCCATCACATAGCAATAAAAAAATTCTTCTATTTCAAAGACTTAATGCACATTTGAAATTACAAATATTCTGAACTTTCCATTTGCATTATAATTGAATATTACAATTCTTCCATTTATTTAAAATCTCAAGATAACATATCTTGCATTACAAATTCTACAAAAATGGATATAAGAATACATACATAGCTCCTTGAGCTTCATTAGCACTAGTAACAAATGGTCCAAGAAATCCACTACAAATATTGGCCACCAACTCATGAGGAGAAGCATCACTCAAGTGCTTTTCCACCAATCACATACTCAAATGCGGTCCACCACACATCTGCCATAGATGGCAAGATGGCCCAACCCTTCAACGAAGAGATTGGTTGGTAAAACCCCATAACAAATAGCCTTAATTAGCTTAGTGTTGTTCCCTACAAACCAAAACCTAATCATACAGTAGCTACACCTACAAGTATGAAAATCCCAATCTAGAATGTCTATTCTAGACATAGTGAACCTTGACAATGTAAACATTGGCTACTTACACTACTTTGGCTAAAGTTTCATATAGAAAGTTATCTCTTCACCCACTATCTAGCTCGATTTGGTTAATGACCATTCATGTACTGTGCATAGGAAATTCCCTTCTTAAGTTAATCTTTAACCCCAAGAACAAC